>ML431332.1:0-17724 GCA_005239525.1 Nicotiana knightiana
TTTCCTTATTCTGCCTTGACTATACCGTTTGAAACTAGACTCCTTAATTAAAGGAGTCCAGTTCTTTTAATTGGCATTGATTGATTGTTATTTCCATAATTTGCCAATGCACTACTTGTTTTCAAAAACTATATAAAGACCATGTCTTCATTCTTTACACACACACACACACACACTGATTTGAGAGCACTAACACACACATACATTGCTTTGAACTTTTCTGTGCTTTCATTCACTTCTTTCTCTTTGCATCTATTTCTGACTACTTAGTCGGCTGAAAGCCAAGACTGAGTAATCTCTATTTCTCTTGTGCTCATGCATACTACTGTCCTACTGTTGCTCTCTCATTCTGCATACTATTGTTCTACTGCTGCTCTCCTTGTCCTGTATACTGCTACTGTTGTGCTATCTCTTACACTTTGGTGTTCTCTATCATTTGACTGGTATGTTTTCTGATTTAGCTTTATAGCATCTACATACAATATGCTCCAGTTTTATTTTACTTACTTACTGTTCCTTATGTGTTTTATCCTCCATGTAATTAGCTTACCCCCATCATGTATTTCCCTTTTGTTAAGTCTGAATATGTATCCTGCTTTTCATGTGATTCCCTGCAATTATGTCATCAGCATTCCCCCCTACTATTTTTCCTTTCCCTTGAGTCTGATATGTCTACAGTTCATTCTGAGACTCCGGCATGCTTATGTGTTCATAGGTTGATGTTTCTTACCTTGACTTGATTGTTGTTACTTGCTCTCATCCTATGCTTTAAACCTGCCTCTCCTGCTACTTGAATATTATGCAGTCCTGGTCCTATTAATCTATGTTATTATGTGACAACTGTGTGATAACTATGAGAATCTGTAACTCCGTTCTATTGTTTATATCTAAGTTATTTGTCCCCATCCCCTTACCCATGCTTGTGTTTGCTCTTTCATGAGTCCTTTTGCCTATTGTTTGCAGTTGTACTGCTTCTCTTTTAAAACTCCTTTACTATTGTTCTTAAAAGTTATTTCTCAAAGTGTTGTTGCTTAAAATTACTCCTTTCAAACTCCAATTCTTTTTTAAAACTCCAAGCACTTCCCACTACTCTTAGATTCTAAGTTTTGCCCCCTTCGTGTGAGCACTGCCTTGGGGACCTCTGAGTACCCATTGAACTCTGACATAAGGCTGGCCATTCCACACTGCACTTACTCATCCCTGGCTAGGGTACCTGGGTGTGAGCACTGTCCAGGATCTTCTGAGGTCTTTAGAGACTATGACACATTTGGGTTGAAAGGTCATGGCATATGGCAGAGGGATCTAGTACTTTGGGTCTACTGTCAGGCTCTCTATAGTATAGCTTCTTGATTTGCCTTTATTCAGTTGTGTAATTTATTATTCTTGGCCTGTAATAATCTGTAAACGAATATTTGGGGATGGATAGTGAGAGGGTGGGGCTATGCATCCCTAGTGTAATTTTTTGGGTAGAAATCATATCTTAGGATTTATTTTATCTCTGTGCGCAATAAAAACCCTGTTTAGGACATATCTACCATGCAATAGAGATCATGTCTTAGGTATATTTGTGTTTGGATCTCATCACATGCATGCTCACGTAGAAAAATCATGCCAATACCTGTTATACTTATTGCTGCTTCATTCAGAAATCTTGTTCTTGTTCGAATAATAACCGTCTTAAAATACTGTTTCTGCATGCGTATTCATCTAGACATCCTGCTTAGGATTACAATCGAATTATCATTAGAGGCCATATTACCTTAGGGATCTATTTTCAGCATGTTTTTATTTAAGGTTTCATGTTAAGTACTCTGTTGAACACATAGAACAACATGTATTAGGTTCAATAATTAAGTGAAATCAGGCCCCTTTATCATCCACATAGATAATAACCTTGATTAAAATATGTTCTAAATGGTTGAAAACGTTTTCCTGCACTTTTAAACCCAAACTGATTTCATACTTGATATTTTGCTTGCATTCTTAGATACCATGCCTATAGGATCTGCATTTTTCTCATCACATGTCTGTTAGAATCAAGTCTAAGGGCCTGCACTCGCCTATGTCTTAAAATAGTAATTAGCATATGTTCAAACACCTAGGCAAACCTTAGGCACAAATGTTTGTTAAATCAGAACTATTTTTGTACACTGTCTATTAACCAATGGTTTTAAAATCAGTCATGCATTCTTTTTGTGAAACTCATCCAAACCCTGCTGTTTGCTACTGTCTTCACACCTAAAATTCCTGCTTAAGTTCTAAATCTGAGACCTTCTTTGTGTTTGAGACGTGCTATTTACATGCCTTACTTGCGGAGGGTACTTGAGCCATATGTTTGTTATGTGTATCCCATATGTGTAAGTCCAAACTGTTTTCTACTTGTCGCTTAGAATTTTATCCTTTAAACCTAGGGGTTCAACCTAGTACTCACCTTATAGGATTTAGTAGTCCTAAACACCATCCAGGACTTATATAATGGGACGGGTAATAGCACGCAATAAGCTTTCGTGACCAACACGCGCTTCTTTAAATAACCTCTACAGGGTGGGAAGGGTAGAATACGAATATGATGACCGATGCGCTAATACCACGTGTAGCCCCTCTTCGAGGAGTGATTATCGGGTATTGCCTTGATGTGATCCGTATTATTTTAAACCTAGGACAATTCTTTTCAAATATTTACTCTAATGTTTTCCCAAAACCTTTAAAGATTTTCGTACTTGTTTGAAATCCCCTCTTATATGAACCTTACTTGCTATTTGTTTACTGTCCAAATTCATAAAACTTCTTGGCTGGGACCCACAGTTGTGGATCTTGAGGGGTGCCTAACACCTTCCTCTTAGGATAACTTCAAGCCCTTACCCAATCTCTGGTAATGCAAACTAGTTCATGAGTTATCTACTCTATGTGCCCTAATGCACCACAAAATCGTTAGGTGGCGACTCTTCCCTAAACCTCTTCCTTTAAGGAGTTGTCCAGAATGTCATGAACCCGATCTCTCTGCACCTGACCCGTGCGAGGAAAAAGGGGGGCGCGACAAGTACCACATATCAAATACTTACTCTAAAGAGACTTTCGATGAATTCAACTATCCTCCCCTTTCATGATACCGGAATGTAGAATCCACAACGATATATAAACTCTGAATCCATCAGAACCATTCCCGAGAGTCACCCGCTCTACACAATTCTCAATTAAAAAGCAAATCGAACGACCTGTACTCCATTAACACACCAACACCCAAGGGAATAACCCACACCCCTAGGAAACCAAGAAAATTCTTACTTTACGCACACTACTTCCTTTACAAATAACAATTCAATCATGCAATAAGACTCATATCCCCATAGAGTATAATACAACCTGTATCCAGAAATTTCCATTACTCGAGTCATTCTCAAACTCCACCTCTGCAGATCATAACTGATCCACCACTATACCCCAAACTGAAACCAATACAACACATAATCGGGCAACCAACTAATCATTAGCAGACTCCCCCACTTGGCTCAAAGCCATAGATAAAAAAAATAATAACTCACAATGCCCATACGCTATCACTGCAACAATACCGCAGTGGGATTTAAATAAATCCTTCATAAGCTCATAAATAACTCAAACCATTAAACATCCCAAATCATCTCCAACTTCACATTCACCATTGCAATAGCCGTGCCAACTCCCACAAGTGATCTAAACTCAAATTGCAACATATATCAATTACTGGTAAAAGAGAACTTGCTACAAAACAACATAAAGATCACACAACCTCAGGACACCTCGCGGGAAATAGCTCCACCTGCTTAGCCTCAAACTGATCTCTCTCTATGGCATTCCGAAACTCATAGCAATTACGCAATCACTTTATTCTTCTGCATCTAAACACAAAGAACGCCTACCTCGAGGCATCACAATACGCGGTATAAGAACCTGAAGCTGATGGCAGAACTAACACTGGAGTGGTGGTCAAAGAAATCTTGAGCTTCTGGAAGCTCTCTCCACACTCGTCTAACCACCTAAATACCCTCACTGAACGCTACGTGCCCCAAGAATGCTACTGAACTGAGCCAAAAATTCACACTTGGAGAACTTTGCAGACAACTTCTCCTCCCTGAATCCTTATAATGTCGTCCTCAAATATTGAGTATGCTACCCCTGGCTACGGGTATACGCCAAGATGACATCAATGAATACAATACAAAGGAGTGCTAATACGGCTGGAATTCACCGTTAATCAAATACATGAACGCTACTGAGGCAATGATCAACCCAAAATACATCACCAGGAACTCATAACACAACAGAAGGATCCGCTTTACTCCACAACTGAACAACATAAGAGGTCTTCCCATACCCTCACGATGATCGAGTCCATATGCCAACTCCAGACATAAGTTAAACACTCAATAGCTCTTGCTACATATCCAACACATCCCTTTTGTCACAATCAAGCAATAAGAACACATATCACCCTCATATCACACTCACCACATAGTCATCTAGTCACAAAGTCCCGTCAACAAGGACACCAACGGACATATAAGTCCCCAAACACATGTACTCACACAACGAAATCTCAGCACTCAAGCCACAGACAGAATACGTCCTCAAGTCCTCCAGACTGGCCAATTATCAACATGTTAAAATCATATCTCATCCATGGAAGTCACAAGTCATCGACGCACAACTGATACCGAGCGCTCGCCCTGCGCATTCGAATACATGAAAGGAATTTCAAGAGTTACGCTTTTGGCCGAAGAAATGGATTCGCACGACAAAAATTGACGAATGTGTGATTTTTTTCCTAAGGGTTCTATAGCCTCTCGAAGATAAGTAAAGACGTCTCCGTACCGATCCGCAAGACTCTACTAAACTTGCTCATGACTGGTGAGTCCTATGTAACCTAGGCTCTGATACCAACTCTCACGGCCCAAAATCTAACTGGCCGTGATGGCGCCTATCGTGGTACTAGGCTAGCCAAATTTACTAAAAATATCATAAGGTTCCCAATTAATACATAAATTATCCCATGTTTCATAATAATTTCCACTTTTAAGCATTTCAAACAATAAAATAAATGATTGAAACATCTAAACACAACTCCAAGATCTAGAGTCAACCGTCATGAGCTAAGAAGTGATACAGTCTAATATAAATTCTCTATTACAACAAGTCTGGGAAGTAAAGTAAAATGACAGAGTAGGAAGGATAAAGAGTAGGCTGCGAACGCCGAGTAGCTACCTCATAATCACCGAGCAATGCTTCAAATAGGGTGTCTCAACTATCACTCTATCCCGGTACCTGAATCTGCACACAAGGTGCAGGGAGTAACGTGAGTAGGCCAACTCAGTAAGTAACCAAAGCAACTAAAGACTTGAGTGCAGTGACGAGCATTTAAAAGTGATAGTTTCATAAAAACATGTGCCAGTGAAAACAAATAAAGTAATCAAAAGACTACATTTACCAAATACTTTACAAATTACAGTTTCCCTTCTAAACTTGCATAAAACATTGACTCAACATTCATTAAAGGGACCTAGTGTAAAATGATTGAGAAACAATGATCTCACACTTTATAGCCTCTCGGGCACCATATCACTCATAGGTAAGGTCCCTCAGTCACTCGAGACTCCTCTATCAGTACTCAATGCTCACACTCAACACTCTCACTCAACAGGTACTATGTATCCACATAAACTGTTGCGGCGTGCAACCCGATCCAAATAAAATATGTATATGCTGCGGCGTGCAGCCCGATCCAAATAATAGTCGACTGCTCTCACTGGGGGTGTACAGACTCCTAGAGGGGATCCTACAGCCCAAGCGCTATATCGCTGCGGCATGCAGCCCGATCCAATATATATATGATGCGGCGTGCAGCCCGATCCATAACTATCCTCACAAACTCGGCTCTCAGCCTCACTCAGCTCTCAAGCCACTCGGGAAACTCATCTCAACATCACGGGACTCAGCGCCAAATACCTCACAGTATTCTAAAACATTGTGATAACAATGACATAGCAAGTAATAAACATGACTGAGTTCAAAAATTTTATATCAAAATAGTGTGAGAATAGTATAAAAATACCCCTGAGGGTCTAAATCAAGTCCGCACAAGGCCCCGAACATGGCATATAGCCCTCAATATAGTGAAAAGACCAGAAATACAGGATATCATATGATTTCAAATCAAACACGCGGCTTAATATTCGCTACGAGATGGACCAGGTAATAATCCCAATCGGTGCACGCCCGCACGCTCATCACATAGCATGTACGTCACCTCGTTTATCAAAACAATGTGAAATAACGGGGTTTCATACTCTCAGGTCTAGAGTTACAATCGTTACATACCTCAAACCGGCCCGAAAACTACTATGTGGTGCTCTTGCCTCTCGAATCGGCTCCCAATGCTCCGAATCTATCAAAATCAGATTAATAACATCAAAATATGCTAGGAAAACGAAACCCATTAGAAAAAAATATCAAATTTAACCAAAATTCCCGAAATTGGTCAAACCCAATCCCCGGGCCCACGTCTCAGAAATTTTTAAAAATCACAAAACTAGAATCTTCATCACTCACGAGTCTACCCATATCAAAATCATCAAAATCCGACTTCAATTGCCCACTCAAATCATCGAAAGAATTTCTCTAACTTTCCTCCCATTCTTCCCCAATTTCTACTCAAATTCTTCAAATTAAATGATAAAAAACGAGACTAAATCATGGAATTAAACCAAATGTGATTGAAGGACACTTACCTCAAGAACCCCACTGAAAATCCCTTCAATTTCTACCTTCTCCCGAGCTCTCTAATGGGTTTTATGATTTTTGGACTTAAACACTCGTTTATCAACTTAAAGTTTCTGCCTAGGGAATTACTCACTACGATCGCGAGACTCCACACGCGATCGCGAAGAACAAATATGTTGCCCCACTAATTTACCCTACGCGATCGCATACATTAACATGCGATCGCGATTCAGCGAGACTCGAACCCACGCGATTACATACTCCCTCTGCGATAGCATAGCACAACTTGCCCAGCCCCCTCCGCTAAGCTTACGCGATTGCAGGAACCCAAACACCAGAAAAAATCTGCCAGCATTCAAGACCAAAAATTGATCCGTTAACTACCCGAAACTTACCAGAGACCCTCGGGACCTCAACCAATCATGCCAACACATCCCGTAACCTTATTCAAACTTAGTCGAGCCTTCAAAACACTAAAAAACAATGCAAAAACATCAAATTCACCTCGGATTCAAGCCTATGAACTTTGAAACTTCTAAATTTCACCAAAGATGCCGAAACCATCCAAAACACTTCTGATTGACCTGAAAATTTGCACACATATCCAAAATGACACTACGAACCTGCTCCAACTTTCGAAATTCCATTCCGATCCCGATAGCTAATTTTTCACCACCGACCGTGAATTGCCAAAAACTCAACTTCGCCAATTCAAGCCTAATTGTACATCAGATATCAAAACCACATTCCGAACACACTTCTAAAGTCCCAAATCTCCTAACAAAACTATCCGAGCTATGAAATCCACATTCCGAGGTCGTTTACCTATAAGTCAACTCCCGGTTGACTTTTTCAACTATTAAGCCCATTTAAGAGACTAAGCATCTCATTTCTCTCCAAAATTCATTCTGAACCCGAGCCAACCAATCTAACACAATATAATGAAGCTGAACTGCATATAATGAAGCAGAAATGGGGGAAACTGGGCTATTACTCTCGGAACGACCGGCCCCGTTTCCCCCTAAGCTATGAAATCCGAGCCATGTTTATATCAATAATTTTTCTAAATTATAATAATTATGAAAAAACAATTGAGAAAGGGCTGAAAAAGCAAATTATAGATACTGACAGAAATCGATCGATAATCTGGAAACAAAAATTAAGTCAAATTATATAAATATATATATATATATATATATATATATATATATATATATATATATATATATATATATATATATATATATATATAGGATTTTAACTATATGTAGATTGTAAACTATAATGATCCATACAATGTTTGACCATGTTTATATCAATAATTTTTCTAAATTATAATTGTTATGAAAAAAACAGTTGAGAAATGGCTAACAAGAAAATTATAGATACTGACATAAATCGGTTGATAATTTGAAAAAAATTAATTCAAATTATTTTCCTACGTAATAAGAAAATTGACTACCTTTCCGACCAACTTCGGTCGATATATTCAAACATGTCAATGAACACATTTTTCAGATATTTTAGGGCCATAGTTACTGATCAACGTAGGTCCGTATCTTTATTTGAATTAATTATTTGACTTTTACGATCAATTTCATTTTATTTTGTCATACCGTCTGATTTTGGTCGGTAAGCCCACGATTTTCCGCCAATTTCCAATGGCGAGGACATATTAGAAAAAAATAATACATGTATTAGTTTTTGTAATTAATCTATTGCTAGGTAGTGTAATGATTCGATAGGTTGTTTTAAGCTTCGACGCTCCATTTCATGATTTGGGACCTTGAATAGTTTCACTTGAAATTTTATGACTTTTGTGCATGGTCCCTTTTAATTTCCGAAAAGCTTAGATATGTTTAGAAAGAAAAATTCCAATTCTTGAGTTTTTATGTTGTTGGAGTTAAGCATGATTAATATTCTAGGTAAACAACCTTTGATCGATATTATGACAATTTTTGTAGGTTCGTATGATGATGTTAGACTTGTACATGTATATGATTTGGTTCCCCGGTGATCCGAGGCCATTTCGGCGCTTATAGGTGAAAGTTAGAAGAAATTGAACTCTTGAAGTTTCAGTTTGATAGTTGGTTCTTAGTTGTTGATGTTATCTTGATTTTTTTAGCTTTTGAGCGAGTTTATGTAATGATTATATACTTGTTAGAATGTTCGTACTGGGGCTCGGGTGAGTTTTGGATCGGTTCTAGATACTTTTCTTTGTTTTGTTGTTGCTGAACCTGCAGTTATCGCACCTGCGATGACCAGGTGTAACGACCTGGCCGGTCGTTTTGAGAATTTAAGTTCCACTCGGTGGCATTTGACCTTGAGCAGCTTCGTAGATGACTTTGGACTTAGGCGTGCATCCGGATTTTATTTTGGAGGTCCGTATGGTGATGTGAAGCATTTCGGCGAAAGTTGAAGTTTAGAAAGTTGAGAGGTTTGACAAATAGTTGACTTGGTGACATCGGGGTCGTAATGTGATTCAGAGAGTTGGAACAGCTCCGTGATGTTATTTGGGTCTTGTCTGCAAAATTTGACGTTATTTAGGGTTGGTTTGATAGGTTTCGGCACGAGTTTTAGAAGTTGGAAGATTTGGAAGTTCATAAGTTCGATTCATGGTACGATTCGTAGTTTCGATGTAGTTTGAGGCGATTTGAGGCCTCTACTAAGTTTATATCGTGTTTTAGGATGTGGCGGTACTTTTGGTTAAGGTCCCGAAGGGCTCGGGTGAGTTACGGAGGTACTTCGGAGCAATTGGAGTATTTTGGCTATTGTTGGTGCTGGGCAGGTTATAGTGTATCCGCATCTGCGGAGGTCTGATCGCAGATGCGGAGCCACTTTTGCATCAATTTCGTATGTGGCAATTCCGCCAAGATCTCTTCATTAGTTGGGGGAAGAATCCGCCCGAATCGAATTTTTTGAGGAACGTATCGAGAGAGAGTTGGATTTGGTTAGACAATGTGTGGTTGGTAAACAAGGATCGGTTTTTAGCAAGGTACAGAATGTATCGTCAAATATTAGAAATAATAAGGAAGAGTAGGATTTTTGCAGGGAATGATTGGTCCGTCAGAAAAGGAAAAAGGCGGGGATCATGGTCTCTTCTGTGAGCACGATGATGTGTCACAGTGGGGTATTTAGGCGAGTAGGGGCGCCCAAGAGGGGGAGGCCCGGCCCGACCCGTGTGTTTCATATAGTGGACTGTAGGCGGTTGAGCACGATGATGTCATACAAGTATGTTTTTGATTTGTTACAGAGGGGCACCATTCGTACTTTGTTTTGGTTCTTCTTATCGGGACGAGTCCCTTATTTGTTGTCCCATTTATGGGTGAGTTTCACGATTTGCACTATGTTTATGTGTTTGCCCCTGTTTGGAGATTTTATGAGTGGTAGCCCATGTTTATCGTTGTTTTTATTCACCATTGAGAGTGGTGAGAGTAGTAGTGAGTCCCTGTTGTTCTTTGTGATGGGTTTTGGGTGTGATTCCTGAGCGTTCTTGGTTATGATTTGTGATTTGGTACTCTACCAGGGTGAGAGTTCAGTAAGTGTTGTGATTTATTTGCAGAACTGAGTTAGTGGAAGACTTAATTGATATGTTTTATACTCGACCTGTAATTTATATTTGAGGGTGAGACCCTCGCGATTTCATGAGATTTTGATATGTTTGAGCCGGGTTGTGTGCCGCGTGTGGCGAGACAAGGTGGGCATTCACTGTACTATTGCACACGTGGCGAGACAAGGTGGGTTGTGTCAGGGGTTGATTTGTGATGACTTGTGTTGGCATGGGGGCATTCTTGTTGTTGATATTGTGTAGTGGTACACTTACCTGTGTGAGCTTTATCTTGTAAGAAGTTGTGAGAAAACATTTTATATGTTGTCCGTTCCTCTTTCCTTATGCCTATTAGCTGGTTGAACTATGTTAGGACACTTGCACAAGCATACACGTAGCTAAACACTTTTATCGGTTAAGGGGTTTTCCCTAGTGTTGTTGAGTATATCTGTATACCCTGGTTTACCTGCCTTATATATGAGAGTGATTCTATTTGGCACGTGAGTCGTCCGTGCAGTTATTAGCTAAGCTGAGGGCACATGATGCCAAAAGTTAGGGTTCATATAGGTATGACCCGTGAGTTGTGATTAGCCCGAGGTTCGGTACCTCGTGGAGATTGTTGACTAAAACCCAAATGTGAAAAACAGTCGTTGTTGTTGAGTTATTACTTGCCTTTTCTGTATCTGTGATTTCGGATTTTGGGTTTATTTCCATTCATCCTCCTGTGTCGTTATTTGAGTATTTTGCTGGTGTTTATTGTCGTCCTTTCTTATTGCAATTACTGTATTGTTAGCCACATCGCGTAGTATTTATGTAGATATCCTATTCTGTTGGTTCCATACTTATACTTGTTTAGGTTATATAGTCCAGTAGGTGTCTTGACTGTTCCTCGTCACTACTCCACTGAGGTTAGTCTTGATACTTGCTGGGTACTGCCGTGGAGTACTCATACTACACTTCTGCACATTTTTGTGAAGATTCCAGGTATTTTGTAGCTGGTCGTTCATTAGCTAGCGGTGCGGATTGCTGTTGTGGAGACTCAAGGTAAAACCCGCTACAGCATTCGCGGGTTTCAGAGTCACCGTCCTATTTTGTTCATACACTGTTTTATTTATTTCTGAATAGTTGTATTTAGAAGTTATAGTAAAATTTTGTAGAGCTTATGATTTGTACTACCAGGTTTTGGAAATATGTTTATTGTATAAAGAATTCATTTCAGAAATTATTAGAATGTTAAATTATTGTTGTTGTACTTTCCGTAAAGGTTAGGCTTATCTAGTCCTTAAAATTAGGTGACATCACGATACTCAACGGAGGGAAAATTGGATCGTAACACCTGGCATTGATACTCAATTTTGTCCTTTTAAATCCTTTTCAGCTTCTTTTGGCTATTCATATTTTTATAACATTTAAGTACTATTTATATCGCAATTTTCGTGTTATTACTCTACATTGCATGTTTAAAATAATAATTTTATTACTACTTGATAACATTTTAAAATTATCACTGCAGTAGATTGGTATATAAATAATTTTTTTATATATTTTATAAGTATTTTAATAAATAATTTATTTATTTTACTATTTTATAAGTATTTAAATTATTCATTTGTTATTTTAAATCATTTATTCTTACATCTCGTATTTTCATAAGTTAAATTGAGTTGTAAGATAGTTGACGTGAGCTCGAAGAGTAAGAGTATCTTTAAGGATTGTAGGTACTTATATCATGTTTAATAAGTGTTAAGTATATGTTGGAAGAGGTTATAAATTAATCGAATCAAAAAGAATAAGTTTCGGCAAAATTTCACAACTTGTGGAGTGACTTACAATCGTAAATTGGAGGTACAAGCCGATGTTATAAACCGTACGGAAATACTAGGAGTATTTAACATGATACAAAGGTCTTGTAATGAGGTATTTGAATCGCATATTAGTCATATATTAATTATTTAAGTCAAGCAAGTTGTAAAATAAAATTCGGCAAAAGTTATCACAAGTTACATTCTAAAGTTTACTGAAATTTGGGTCCGATGTCACGGAACTTTTCTTCCAATATGATTGAAGTTACAGGGTGATCCACCCACAAAATTGTGTTTCTACGTGTCTAGTTTCTGACTCATTAAACCGTTTGCCGATACGATGTCAGAGGAGAGAGATATTCACGTTTTTGTGAGACTGTGCATGCATCCCTTTTGGAACCCACTTGAGGTGGTGCAAACTTCTAAAAGTGTATATATTGAGGAGCTTCTCATTTCAATCTCATTCATCACTTGTTCCAGTTCCTAAACACTTAGAAACTATCTCTAATACTTATCATATCATCCAAGAGAAAAAACCGAAGGCAAACAACGTGAATCTAATGTCGGAAATCTCGTAGTCCTTGTGAGATTGTTGTTCTTCTTCTTGTGGTTGATTTTGAGAATTCTTCAAAGTGAAGTAACCTCAGATTTAGATTTTTTTTTTGGTGGTTTAAGATAAGAACATGTTCCTTCTACTTGTATTTGAGCTTGTAGAAATCATAGCTAGCTTGTACGGTTGAAAACCCGTGAAATAAAAGTCGAAAATTGTAGTTGTATCGTTGTTGCTTGTTGAACTATTTTGAGAATGTTCTTGTGGTATCTTATGGATGGAAATTTATGGGATAACCTTATTGTGTTGTTGTTATTTTTGACAAGTATGTGAAAGAAGAAAGGGTCTGAAGCTATAGCTTTATTAGTCGTAAATCGAGCTTACCGCTTGTTCTATCATTTTTTTAGGTTGCAAGCTTATTAGAGAATTGTTGGTTGTTTGGGTTTTTTTTGTGACTATTATGAAATTAAGGGATGTGAAAAAAAACAGAGGAAATGCTGCCCGTTTTGTTATAAAATAAGTTTATCGTTTGAAATTCGATAGTAGTACTATTTGTAGTGTGGCAACAACATCGTTTTCATTGTTGTAGATTAAGGTACGGCGAGTTGAGATTATCGTGGTTGTTGGTAATATTACTTTTCAAGGTATGTAAAGGCTATTTCAATTCATTCGATGGCATGAATTCATAGTTAAGTTCTGAATAATAGTATACCCAAGAAAAGTAATTCGTAAAGGTCCCATGTTGTGTTATTCCATCTTGCTTGTGACGTGGTTATCCCTTGTTGGGAATTCCTATTCAGTTTAGCATTGTTCCATGTCTAGTTGAGAAATAAAGATTATACATGTGTCACTTACTGTATTACTATATGCCTACGAGGCTAGACATATGCGCGCCATGCCGTCGGGGCTAGACAAATGCCTTCGGGGTTATACAGTTGCCTACGGGGATATACATATACACACCAAGCCATGTATGAGGCCGGATAGTTTATTTCAGTATTACTTATACGATATGAGCCAGATACAGGTAAGTACATTTCCAGATTATCATTGAATCTCGAGATTACATTCAATATATTATGTACATCACTTCAATTTTAGTTATTCAGTTGCCTTACATGCTCGGTACATTATTTCATACTGATTCCCCTTTTGCTGAGGGCGCTGCATTTTATGCCTGCAGGTCGTGACAGTCAAAGAGATAGACCTTTTCAGTAGGCACGCCGATGTATAGCTTGATTGGTAAGCTCCACATCATCTACAGTTACCAGGTCTAGAGTTTTATTGTATATTTATACAGTATGGGTAGGTCGTGGCCCTATCCCGACCACTGTATAGTTATGTTCTCTTTAGAGGCTTGTAGATGTGTCCTGCATTTTCAGTATGATAGCATTATGGCCTTGTCGGCCTATGTTAATATTTCTTGTGTTGCAGATTGGACTTGTCCGCCCAGATTGTTGTATATTTTCAGGTTATACGAGTTACAGTTGGTACGCTCGGGGTAAGTAACGCACAGGGTGCCAGTCACGCTTCCTCTGGTTTGTGACGGGAAAAACTTGGTATCAGAGCAAGTCTGTCCTAGGGAGTTACAAGTCGTGTGTAGTATAGTCTTGTTTATGGATGTGTCGTGCACCACACTTATTATTAGGAGGCTGCGGGACATTTAGGATTGTCACATTTCCCTCTTATTCTAGATTATGCGGTAGAGTTGAGTCGTATGAATTCAAATCCTAATATCGGTTTGTTTCGTAATGTACCGATGCCTATGACTAGAAAGAATACAGTTAGTAAGAGATTGGATGTGGCTGCGGGAGAGATGATTCACAAGAACTTGATTTTAGCTCGTGCTTATGATGAGTAAATGTGCGCTTCTTATTGGATCATGCATGTAACATTCGTGCAAGTTATGTTGAGAGCCCTAAGGTGTGAATATATATCCTACCATGCGCGTATAAAGCTATGAGTGCATTAAGTAGTTGGAGTTCAGAAAGGGGGAAACAAGCTTTACAATTTCGTTTTCAGCAGTGGTAAAGGTATAGTTACTAGCACCCGCCCACCTTACGACTTATAGACACCAACAGATGTAGCCTTTAAAAATAAAGGAAAATTCAAGGTCTAATATGGGTTAGAGTAATCCTACGCAATGGACATATTGTTCGAACTAGACGACATTTTTGAATGGTATTACGAACATGTGGATAGTTCCTTTTTATGAGGCACATAAGTGGTGTCCTCTAGAATTGTATAGTCTGGTATAACTTCTCGAGTTATTTAAAGTTTTGGAGATTCGATAATTGAATTCTTGTATATGAAATAATTATTCACTTCATGTAATTTTCGTGTTTCCAGTGAAGAAGGTATATTAAGAGACCAAAGAATAAGGCCAAATGAAGTGTGGGAAGCTAGAAGCAATGAATGTCTCGATGGAGTCCTCTAGAGGAAGATAAGAGGTAGTAATGTCAGTAAGGATAGATAGAAGGATAAGTGAAGTTGTATGAGTAGATATATGAAATGGTTAACGACTATGAACTAATGTATGGTAGTACGACGAGGTTCGTAATCTAGAAGAGAAGAAAGCAAGAGAAGGCAAGTTTTGGATTATAAAGAGGTATAAGTCGTAATTCCAAGAAGTGAATTGGCGGCTTCAATAAGAGTTATCAAAAGACCAATCTAGCATGTGGATTAAGAAATGCAAATAGTAGGTAGTAACTTAAGATAACCAGATGTAACTTAGGAACTCGAAGGATTTATATAATAGTTGGCACTCGAATGATTAGATAGTAAGAGGATGAATGACAACAAAACAACCTTAAAGAGTTATTAGAAAGAGGTCTCTGAGACAAGCGTCATGAGAAAAGCTAAGATCATCAAGGTCGAGCATTCCAGTTATGAGTATACGACACTATATGTATATAAGTGATCCAGTTGCCCTAGTAAGGAAAGATTGCCCCAAGGCAAGTTATAAGCCACCGGAAGTGCGAAGAATTGTAAAAGGTGAAGAGATAACAATGTGACCTCTACAAGAGTGGAATTCAAGAGCATAAGGAGTTAGTTACTCTCCTGGGGGGGATGGTATGATAAAGTATCGAGGCAGAATCATGTGGTTCGATTAGTGATAGAGAGGTAAGAAGGATTAAAACAAGAGGTTTATATGAATGAGATTGTATTTACTTAGACCTTACACATGTGTAACGACTCTAGAATAATGCGCAGATCCAAATGGTAGAGAAGAGACAATAATCACTTCCTCGCTAGAGGCGCCAACTGATGGTAAGTATAACCGGACATTTGATACTCAGGAAGCTAGAGTGAGGGGTAAATCAAGGCAGAGACATAGCCTCAAGAGGAGTTAGTTAGAATTGAGATATGAAGATAAATAGATTGAGCAATCAGTAATTGGGTTACGAAGGGCCTAGTTATGGCTAGACGAGAGAACTCAGACAAGTCATTAGATCATACAAAATTACACACGGCGCTAAATGTAAGAAGTTTCAGTCCTACAAGTGCACGGTCGCGACTCTTAGAAAGTATTTCAGACAGAAGCAATGGTAGATGAAATTCAATATAAGCTTTTGAAAAGTCAAAAGGAGATCATTGATCCTAGAATACAAGGGAGGTGTTTAAAATTTATGTTCAAAAGTAATATTACTAGAGTAAAGGTGAAGTGAAAAGTAATTAGGAATGGTTACAGACAGTTCAAAATCACCTAAAATTCTACAGAGTATATGATGTAATGAGCTCGTATTTTGATACGAAAAAGATTATGTGCAACAGAAGACTTTAGCCAAGACAAAGGAGGGAGAATTCGGTCCGAGTATAGCGATCTTAATTAGATATTATTAAAAGGTTGTCCTATAACGTCAAGATCTATAGAATTTGGTACGTATACAAATAGGGAGTAAGTTAGTTACTCATCACCTATCATGTCCACTGAACAGAAGATAAGAATTAAGAGTAATGTTGAAATTATGTATATAAGAAGTTTCAGGATGTGTGGGACTAAGATAAGTTAGTGTATCCATGTTGTAAGTGTAAGAATGAGCAAGGAAAGGAAATTGCTCATGATTAGTGGCAGTGAGGATCTATAAAGGGAACTATCTGACCCATGATTTATATTTAACCATAGTTTGGTGGTATTAATTATACAACATTCATGTTGACATCTTTACGGATCATAAGAGCCTCCGGAATATATTAAAATAGGAGGAGTTGAACTCGAGATAGAGGCGATAGTTACTAAAGAATTGTGATGTTCGTACCTTTATCGCCCAGAAAAGGCTAATGTTGTAGCTAACGACCTTAACCGCGGATCTATAAATAATTTGACTTACTTGGGGGGTCGAGAGAAGAGGGTTGGTTGAAAGAGACATCAACTAGCTAGTTTGGAAAGTGTGACTTTTAGCCCGAGGTGATTAAAGAATTGTGATTCAAAATACAATAGTATCATCTCTAGCAGCAGAGGTGGAAGAATGATAGTATAAAGGTTCTATGCTTTTGCTACGCCCCATGTTTTCTTACATTAAAGTTTCGTCATAAGTTAAACAACATAAGTTCGGGAATGAGATTATTTCGGGATAAAATACAGCCCGACTTACAACACACCGTATTTATAGACTAGTGTCATACAAGGTACCACATGACCATGATAGTAAGATGTGTTAAAAATGAGTAGTATTATAAATAATTTGAGATAATTCTTAATTATATAAGTAATTGGTTAATTATTAGTTAGTGGGAGATTAATAAATTATCAATTAATTAAAATTGGATAAGTTTGAGGGATTTTACCTATAACGTGGCAGCCCATGGATTTGTTAGTAAAAATCACTAAGTGACTTATATAAGACATGGCAAGGTGTCACATTATTAGGGCATTTAACAAGATTAACATTCTTTAAGCCTTTTGAACGTTTTACACAAATATATGCACTTTAGCATTCTTTAAGCCTTTTGAACGTTTTACGCAAATATATGCACTTTAGCATTCTTTAAGCCTTTTGAACGTGGTTTACACAAATATATGCACTTTAGCAATACAAGCTAATGTTCGCTCCCCCCCCCCCCCCCCC
>ML431332.1:18001-74547 GCA_005239525.1 Nicotiana knightiana
CTGGATTAGAAGATACAGCATCACGTTTCCGAGAGATTGATACGTGATTTATAATGATCGGAGCTGTAACGTGAGATTTTGCAATTCTAAGGAAATATAGTGCAATCTTTCTCAAGAATATCATACGGCTTTTTTCCCTACTCCGATCTTATCGTCACGTGTTTTGTCGCAATTGACGTGTGTTAGAGGGATTGGTCAAGAGAATCGGCTCAGGTATGTTAAGGCTAAACCTTTATTCATTTTGGCATGATCTCGTAATTACACGAGTTTGGTAACGAGACATAAAGAGAAATTCATATCCCTGGATTTATGTACATTTTCCTAGTCTCATAAGTTACATTATTCTCCCTTATCGGGACTTCATATTCAATTGAGCATTGTCTTCTTCCAGTCAAGAGAGCATAGAGTCTATATATACAGTATTACAGTATTTTCACTATCATCGAGCTATAATCGATGGGAAGGCCCCTATTGGGCAATCTCTGATCAGATGGTAAGTTATATGCGGAGCCTACTATGTCCGAGCGCCTATAAGCGAGCCCAGAATGGCCGAGAAACAGAGCCTAGTATGGCCGAGCGCCTATGAGCGAGCCTACTACAACAGATCAGTTATATATATATATATATATATAGATATATATATATATATATATATATATATATATACCTAGCCTTATAGGGCAGGACATCTATTTTACTTACTATATTGAGAGAGTTGAGTCAGTACCAGCAGGTGAGCATATCTTCATATTATATTTGACTCCCAGTTACTTTCAATTATTATATTATCAGTTCAGTTTCAGCTTTCAGTATATTGCCTTACATACTCGGTACATTATTTCGTACTGACATCCCTTTTCTGGGGGCGATGCATTTCATGCGTACAGGTTCAGACAGACAGGTAGACCTTCTCATTAGGTGTTTCCCGAGTTCAGATTGATCGGTAAGCTCCATTCCCTTCGGAGTTCCCGGGTCTAGAGCTTTATATCTTGTGTATATATGTATATATATGTTATGAGTAGGTCGGGGCCCCTGTTCCGATCATAATATATCCATCAGTAGAGGCTTGTAGACATATCATGTCAGTTAGTGCAGTATGTTGGGCTTGTAGGCCTTGTATGTGTATTTTGATTGGTTTGCCAGTTGTAGTAGCTATGACGGCCTCGTCGTCCCTGCTTTATATTGATGTTTAGTCAGTGTTTGCAAATTTTCTTGCAATGTGGCCCATGGACAAAGTATGACATTATATAATCAGAATCCCTTAGTCGCAAATTGGTATGCAAGGATAGGTGAGGCACCGGGTGCCGGTCTCTCCCCCCAGGTTTGGAGAATGACATCTTTGGTAGTTCAAACAGAAGGTCCATCGAAATAAAATTATAGTTTTCGAGGTAACAAAATATAGAGTCTTGAGGTATCGAGGCCGATTATGTTTTCCAATGTTGTGGGATTTCGACACAGATTATGGCATAGGGCCATTATTTATTCTATTCATCCAGGGCCGACTAAGATATATCATGATATTAAAAAAAAATATTGGTGGAATGATATGAAAAAGATAATTATCGAGATCATAATTGTCAGCAAGTGAAGATAGAGCACTAGAAGCTCGGCGGGATTGTTCAGGACATACAGATTTTGATGTGGCAGTAGGAGATGATTAGTATGGATTTCATTACAAGTTGGCCTCATTCGTGTCGTAAGTTCGACTCAATATGGGTTATTGTTGATAGACTTACAAAGTCAACCCACTTTCTTTCTAGTTAGACTTGCTTATATAGTCGAGAATTATTTAAGTTATGCGTTAAAGAAATAGTATAATTACATGGTGTTCCAGAGGCTATTATACCCGATAGAGACGCCTATTTTACGACTAACTTTTGAAGGTCCTTCCGGAAGGGTGTGGGGACGCTGGTAAATCTTAGTACCACTTTCATCCACAAACAGACGGCCAGGCAGAGCGCATGATTAAGACACTCGAGGATACGTTATGAGTGTGCGCGCTAGACTTCTGAGAGCTTTCATGCCAGCATTAGTATGGCTCCATATTAGGCCATATGCATATCCCCTGTTAGGCGGTTCGAGATAGGCGAATTAGATTTACTTAGACCCAATTAGATTCATTAAGCTATATACAAAGTAAAGCTCATTGATGAGCGATTATTAACAGCCCAGAGCTGTCAAAATTAATATGCAGATCTGTTATGACATGGCTTAGCATTTTGCACTGATGATTGGGTATTCTTGAAAGTTTCACCTACGAAAGGCATTTCGAGACACGACAAGAATGTAACGACCCGACCGGATGTATTATGTATTTAAGACTCGTTTCCACATTTGATGCTCCCCGTATGTGTATTTGTTGTTATGTAACTTGCGGGGATGGTTGGATTGGGTTCGGTAAGGTTTTGGAGTGAATTGGAACACTTAGTTTCAAGGTTGGAAGCTTAAGTTATAAGAGTTGACCGAAATTTGAATTTTGTGTAAATTAGAATAAAATTTTGATGGTTCTAATAAGTTTGTAGGGTGATTTTGGACTTTGGCATATGTACGAATTTGGATTTGGAGGTTCCTAGGTTGATTTAGTTCTTTTTGGCGGAAGTTAGAAATTTAAAGGTTTGAAAAGTTCATGGGTTTGATCGGGAGTTGACCTTGATCTTATCGAGTTCAGATTGTTGTGGGAGTTGGAATATGTTTGTTATGTCATTTGGGACTTGTGTGCAACATTTGGGATTATTTCGAGTTGGTTAGGCATGAGTTTTGAAAATTAGAAATTGATTAGTTTACTATTCGAATTGAGGTGTGATTCGTAGCGTTGACGTTAATTTGTGTTATTTGAGACCTCGAGTAGGTCCGTATTATATTTTGGGACTGGTTGGTATGATTGGAAAAGGTCCCGAGGGGGTTGAGTGTGTTACAGATGGATTTCAAATCATTTTGGTGAAGTTTGGAACTGCAGTAATTGCCGATGTCTGGTGTGTTTCATGATCATAGAGCAGGCCTCGCAATCGCGAAGGCTATTTTGGGGAAGTGTCATTATTGTTCTTTGCTTTCACGATGGGATTGTCTCGTTCACGGAGCTTGGTGAGCAGTGGCCTTCGCGTTCGCGACCTGGGCGTCGCGTTCGCATAGACGCAAGGCCGGATAGGGTCGTCAAGCATTTGGCCTTCGCATTCGGGGGTGGGAGACCGCGTTTGCATAGACCAGCGGATGTTGTACATCGCATTCGCGGTTGCCAGATTATGTTCGCGAAGGTTAAATTTGGTCCAGTACTGGGTTTTTCTTCACGAACGTGAGGCATTGGCCGCGTTCGTTCATGGCATTGCTGGGCAGAACATTAAGTTATTATTTTCTGGACTTTGAGCTCATTTTATCATATTTTAAAATTGGGAGCTCGAATTGAAGCGATTATTATGCGATTTTCACCCACTTAGGTTGGGTAAGTGTTCTTGGCTCGGATTTGATTATTTTTCATGATTCTACCTTCATTTTTGGCATTTGATTGGTGGATCTAAGAGAGAAAAATTAGGGGTTTTGGAAAAAAACTTTTAAAGTGAAAAATGGAGATTTGAACCCTGATTTGTAGTCGGTTTTGGTTGAAAGTTGTATATTTGAACTCGTATTTGAATGGGTAGTCGGGATTTGTGACTTTTGTCGAGTTCTAAAAGGCAGGCCAGGGTTGACGTTTTAGTTAACTTTTGATATTTGATAAAGATCAAAGCCTTATTACTTGGAACCGATTTCTACAACCGTATTTGATGTTATTGAATTATTTTTTTGCTAGATTTGACGTGTTCGAAGGACGATTCGAGAGGCATGGGCTTTTTAGAATATTGATTGGGCTTGCTTGAAATAAGTATCTTGCTTGACCTTATTTGGGGAATACCCCTTGGGATTTGGCCTTAATTGCTTATTCGTATTATCTGAAAAGCAATGTGTACACGAGGTGACGAGCGTGTACATGGGTACTATGTGTGGCTTATGACCAGATTAGACCTTAGACTATTAATATACCTTAATTGAGGATGGATTTCATAGGAAACATGCTTAATCGTTTTGTGGCTACGTGAACATGATCACTGTAATTATTTTAGACAATAGTAGCGTTATATGTTAAATACTCATCCGCATTTTACTATTTTCATGTTCTTTTGCACCTTGTTGATAAAATACGAGCTTATATCTTTGATGAAATATTGGCATTAAATTTTGTAATAATTGTGGCACATGTGGAGATGTTGAGCAGATTGATTAGGTGTAAGCACCAGATCTTTACCGTGTGATTGTGATTATTGTTGTGCGCGTGGGGCGAAATAAGGGTTGCATTTTCTCGAATTTCCCATATGGAGAAATAATGGTGGTGATACGTGCATGTGACAAAATAAGGATGGCATTTATTATATTTTCACATGCAAAAAAATTAAGGTGACATCGTTGATGATTTTATGTGATGATTTGAGGGTGTTTCTCTTGTTGTTGTTTATGTGTTGAAATGAGGTTGATATTTTGATCATATTCATGTTTCTTAAAACTCCGCCTTGTATTTTTAATGACTTGTTAATTGAATTTGACACGCTATTATATGCCCCCACTTCTATTTGATGGTTTTTTGACAAAGGTGGATTCTTCTACGTTGTGTTGTTATCACTTGTTCTAATGAGATTGTTACTATTATTTTCCATTACATATTATGTTTCCAATTATTGATTTATTGTACAGGTTATTTGACTACTGTGTATCACATGACTTAAACCTCGTCCTACTTCACTGAGGTTAGTCTTGATACTTACTCGTTACTGATTGTGGTGTACTCATACCACACTTTTGCACATATGTGCATATCCAATATCGAGAGTGAGAGCTTGCATCGGTCATGAGGATTTTCATATGTTAAGTTGAGTCATAAGCTAGTCGACATGAGCTCGAAGGGTAAGCGTATCTTTGAGGATTATAAGTGTTTATACCATGTTTAATAAGTTTTAAGTATATGTTGGAGGAGGTAAGAAGTTAATCTAATCGAAAAGAATAAGTTTCAGCGAAATTTCACAATTTATGGAGTGACTTACAAATCGTACATTCGAGGTACGGGACGATGTTATAACCCGTACTTTTGGGGTACTACTAGGAGTTATTAACATGATAAGAGGGTCTTTTGATGAGGTAATTGAATCGTATAATATTCATATGATAAGTATTAAATTCAAGAAACTTATTAAATAAAAGTCGACAAAAGATATCGCAAGTCACATTTACTGAAATATGAGGCGGATGTCAATAATTTTTTCTCCCAACATACTTGGAGTTACAGGGTGATCCACCCACCAAATTTAAGTTATATGAGTCTATTTTATCACTCATTAAACCGTTCATATATACAATATCACAGTAGAGAGATATTTGCGTTTTCCTGAGACTGCAGGCAGTCCCTTTGAGACCCACTTGAGGTGGTGCAAACTTCTAAAAGTGTATATATTCGGGGGCTTATCATTATAATCTCATTTCTCACTTGTTCCAAATCCTAAACACTTATAAACCCTCTCTAAAAGTACTCAAATGATCCAAGAGCAAAAACCAAGGCGAACAATGTGAATCTAACATTGGGAATCTCGTGGTGCTTGTGAGATTGTTGTTCTTCTTCTTGTGGTTGATTTTGAAAAAATTTCAAAGTAAATTAACCTAATTTTTTAAGTTGATATGGTGGTTTAAGGTAATAACATGTCCCTTCTACATGTATTTAAGCTTGTAGAAGTCATAGTTAGCTTGTACAGTTTAAAACTCGTACAATAAAAGTCACAAATTGTAGTTGTGTTATTGTTACTTGTTGAATTGTTTTGAGAATTTTCTTGTGGTATTTTATGGCTGTAAATTTATGGGATAACCTAAGTATGTTATTTTTGTTGCTGTTGACATATATTTTAAATAAGAAAGGGTTTGAATGTATAGCTTCATTCGTCGTAAATTGAGCTTGCCGCTCGTTGTATCATTGTTTTGGGTTGCAAGATTATTATAGCATTGCTGGTTGTTTGGATTGTTGTTGTGATTATTATGAACTTGAGGAATGTGGAAGAAACATGGAAAATGTTGCCCGATCTGTTGTAAAATAACTTTTTGTTTGAAATACGATAGTAGTACTATTGTAGTGTGACGACAACGTCATTTTCATAGTTGTAGATTAAGGTGCGGTGAATCCATAGATAAGTAAGTTTCAAACAAAATGTACCAAATAAAAGTCATTCGTAAAGATCCCATGTTGTGTTATTCTATCTTTCTCGTGATGTAGCTATCCCTTGTTGAGAGTTCCTATTTAGTTTATCATTGTTACAAGTCTATTTGAGAAATAGAGGGTATATGTGTGTCATTTTCTGTATTACTATATTCCTACGAGGCTAGACAGATGCATGCACTGGCTTTGGGGCTAGATAGATGCCTTTCGAGCTATACATTTGCCTACGGGGCTATACATATTCACATCGAGCCCTATATGAGGCTGGATTGTTTATTTCGGTATTACTTATATGATATGAGTCAAAGACAAGTAAATATTTTCAAATTATCATTGAATCCTCAGATTACATTCAGTATATTATGTACATCAATCCAGTTTCATTCATGCAGGTCCAGAGTCATAAAGAAAGGCCTTTGTAGTAGGCGCGCCAGTGTACATCTTGATTGATATGCTTCACATCATCAGAAATTACAAGGTCTAGAGTTTTTGTTGTATATTCAGACAGTATAGGTAGGTCGTGACCTTGTCCCAACAATAATATAGTTATATCTTCTCTTTAGAGGCTTGTAGACGTGTCTTGTATTTTCAGTATGTTAGCATGGTGACCTTGTCGACCTATATTAGTATTTCTTGTGTTATAGATTGTCCTTGTCGGCCCAATATTGTTGTGTATGTTCATGTTATGCGAGTTACAGTTGGTACGCTCGGGGTCAAGTAAGGCACCAGGTGCCGGCCACGTCACCCCTGGTTTAGAGTGTGACATTTATGATTGACCAATTGATCAATATAACTTTCTTATATTTAGAGTATTATATGTATTATAATATTTTAAATATTATTTTTTATAATTTTACCATAATTTTATATTATTCTTTGCATTATTGACAATAATATCCTATTTTTATAATTAATTGCATATTTTTTACTGTTTTCTTGTCCAAATAATATTTTTATATCCTAGTTCTGTATATTGGTATTATTTAATTTCAAAAAATAGCATTTTATGCCCTTATTTTTTATTTCATAAGTTAAGTACAATTTAATTGCATATGCTTTTAGGTTTAGCCCAAATAAAGGCCAACTACACTTCAAAAGGCTGATTTTGCAAATAAAAGAGGCCAAAATCAAAATCCCAAATCCAGCAGCCTGCTCGACCCATTTGACCTACCCAAGACCCGCTTGACCAACTCAATTTCCTCTCTAAATATCCCATTCGTCCAATTTCCTTGATCAAACGGCCTCAATTCCTCCTCCCTTCTTAAGTAAAAGCCCCGAAAACCCTAACCCCTCATTGCCTCTTTCAACTGCTTTCTTTCCCTCTCCCTCTCACAGAACCTAACCCTAATTTCCAAGATCATCCTCGTTTTCTTTCCTTTTTTGCTCAAATCCCATAAGATCTTGCCATTTTTGGCTCACATTCTCTAAAATTCTCTTGCTTATGGTAATTATGGCCGAGATTTATGCACCTAGCTTCTATTTAAGATATATTCATGGTGTTCTGGGAAGGAAAGAATCTTCAGATCTTTTAATAGAAGGAAAATCCAATTCTCCTCTCTTGCTTCTTCAATTCGTGGTTCAAATTTTATATTCTTTCGTCAATATTTGATTGATTTGGGTGAATTAGGGTTCCGCCCAATCTACCCTATGTTGATTCCATGCGATTGATTTATTTTTCATAATACACTATAAAACACCTCCGCTTTTCCTTTCCACATTAGTCACAAATTATTCTCACGATTGCTTACACTCACTGGTTCACTGCGTAATTTTGGATCATCTGCTCTGTTTTATGAATCGCTATCATTATTTGGTACCTTCTAGGGGTCATTTTTATTCACTTCTAGTGTAGTTCTTGGCCTGCTGAAAGCTAAGGCCATTGGGATTCTTATTCTATAACTATTATTCGGCACTGTAACGACCCAATAAGTCATTTTGTGTACTAGCTCCTCATTTTATGATTTGAGAACTTTTATAGCATTATTTGATGATTTATGACTTGCGTTCGTTATCAGTGTTGATTTCCAGAAAGCTTAAATGTGAATTTTTCAAGAAAACTTAATTTTTGAACTTGAAAACGGCTAGAGTTGAGCACAATCAATATTTTTGGTAAACAGCAACAGATCGGTATTTTGATGATTTTGGACTTCTACGCATATTTTTTTGGGGTACTAGGTAACCTGAGGTCGTTTCGGCGCTTTATGTGAAAAGTTGGAATATGCACTTAGAATTTCTTTTGAGTTTTGGTGTTTGATTCTTGATTAAGATGTTATTTTGATGATTTGAGCTTACGAGCTAGTTTTTATGATGTTATTATATTTGTGTGGATGTTTGGATTGGAGCCCGACGGAAATTCACGAAGGGTGTTTCTATTATATTGTGTTTGCGAGGATAAGCGTAAAAGAACAACGGGTGGTGTTGTGCTAATTGTTGGTATGGTTTGTTCTTGTTTTACTATACAAATTGAGGATTTGTCTATGTTGCTTCATAACTTTCTTTGAAAGGTTTGTTTGGAGTTGTTTATAGAATCGTAAGTTGTGCTTTACTTTAGTAGTACCTTTCTTCTTTTTTTTCTCGTTTATTGTCTCTTTACTAAAATACTTTTTAATTCTCACATGTTATTATCTTGTCATTTTACCGACCACCTTGTTGTTTCTCGTTGATTAACTTCATAGGTTTATATATAGGTGTCTTATCTTATAATCATCACTACCTCGTTGGGGTTAGGATTGACAATTACATAATACATTGGGTCGGTTGTACTCATACTACACTTCTGCACTCCTTGTGCAGATTCAGATATTGGTATCAACAGAGTCCAAATTGTGCTTCACAGACACTAGATAGGCAACTCAAGGTTGAGCTGCAAACCGTTCACAAGACTTACAGTCATCTTTCCATTTCTTCTATATTGTTTCCTTTTTACCAGACAGTATTGTACTTCTTTCTAGATAATGCATTTAGTAAACTCTAGTAGCTCATATACTCGTGACTCCACATTTTGGGGTGGTTTATCATAATTGTTTATCTTTAGACTTATTATGTACGCTTCTGAGTTATTATTGCTCTGTATTATCATTGTGCTATTAACCGTTGGTTATTTCTTTCATACTTATCTTTATGTGTTAGTTTGCCTAACAAGCGGGTGTTAGTCCCCATCACGACCCCGTGAGTTGATATTTTGGGTTGTGATAAGTTGGTATTAGAGCCTTAGGTTATATAGGTCTCACGAGTCATGAGCAAGCTTAGTAGAGTCTTGAGGATCGGTACAGAGATGTCTGTACATATCTTCTAGAGACTATAAGGCTTTCGGAATCTTCACTTTCTTTCTCTTCGTGCGACTTTTTTATATCATAAAGTTTAAATATTTCTTCTCTTATTCTCTCACAGATGGTGAGTACATGTGTTTTGTCCACAACTGATCAAGAGACGAAGCCCCAGATTGCAACCATTACCAGGGGCAAAGGCAAAGGTAAAGGTAGAGGCGGAGCTCAGCCTATAGCACGCACAGCGGCAGCCATAGTCGAGCCTCAAATAGCTTAGGATGACGAGATATCAGTTCCGGTCGAGCCAGTAGGACTGACTCAGGTCCTAGAGGGGTTCATTGCTACCCGAATGCTTCAGGATGTCTTGGTCAGCATGGTTAGCTTCATAGATAGTATGGATCAGGCCGGTGTGTTTCTTGTGTCACTAGCCCGCTTCTCAAGCTTGTATTGGTAAAAAAGAGTTTCACACGTAAGCCAGCTTTTGACAACTCAGACAATCACGTGGACACAGAAAACGCGACAGCTGGATGTGATTCTTTGAAGAGGTACGGTACAAAGAGGCACGGTTAAGTAAACCCACGAACTTATCAGCCACGGGAAACTCAACTTGATCAAAACGGGAGAGAGGCACGATCAGAATGAATCTAGACAAAGCTACGGGCAGATTCAAGGACCCACAATTGATTACTCGAACGTTATGTAACCGAACCCCAATTACCGTTATCCTTTGTAACGCTTCATTAATGTCATAATTAGTCATTAATGAGTAACCATAACAAGAGTTGTACGTTATAAGAATCTCCTATATAAGGGAGGGGAATACAGCTTGTAAAGTCATCTGATTCTCGAATACAATCAACTTCGATTTTCTATATTTCTGCAATATTGTCTATTATTCATTTTTCTCCATTACCTTGATTATCAGTAACCCGTATTCATCTTAAAAATAAGCTTTAGTCAAAGGGTCTAATTCTTTGGTTAAACAAATTGGTTCCGTTACCGGGAATCTGATAATCTTTGTTTGCTTTTCAAGTGATATCCTCTGAACTATGTCAAACTCCAACGACAACAACCAGCAAAGGAGTGGAACCCCAGTTCCATCGCCTTCAGGAACCCTACGTGGTTCGAGGGAAAAATCCCCAGAAAGATCCAAGTACAACAATGGTGATAATGATCAAACTGTGGAACAAGATCGTGTAAAGAAAATGATTGCAGAGTATGAGAGCAAGCTTTGCAAGAATTTGCGAGAGGATTACCGGCAGCGTTACCTACACCGCTGATGCCACCCCCCAATAACACCATCACCATGGAAAATCCTCAATCTGGGTTGGCAAACTCAGGAAGAGGAGATACTCCTAATGAATCTCTCGAAACGAGACCA
Source organism: Nicotiana knightiana (assembly GCA_005239525.1). Taxonomy (NCBI): domain Eukaryota; kingdom Viridiplantae; phylum Streptophyta; class Magnoliopsida; order Solanales; family Solanaceae; genus Nicotiana; species Nicotiana knightiana. The sequence continues at coordinate 28,869 of ML431332.1, forward strand.
GGTATATCTAATAACTCAGAATTACAAAATTTACTGCTAACCATGTAGAAACAGATGAAGGAGCAGAACGACCGCATCGAACAAAATCCTGGAGTACCACATATCATCAAAGGCATTGATGTTGATAGATATCCTCAACAACCTTGGAAGCCAAGTGCGGCACCCTTGCCTATACCCAAGAAGTTTAAAATGCCTGACGTTCCCAAATATGATGGAACAACTGACCCACGCGACCATGTGACTGCTTTCACTACTGGGGTAAAAGGCAACGACTTAACGAAACAAGAGATTGAATCAGTCCTTGTCAAAAAATTTGGGGAAACACTTATCAAAGGGGCCCTAACATGGTATTCTCTTCTCCCTGAAAATTCTATTGACTCTTCTGCTGAGCTTGCAGATTCGCTTATAAAATCACACTCTGGTGAACAAAAAGTTGATAAGAGAATGGAAGACATATTCAAAATAAAACAAGGAGACACGGAACTACTCCGTGAGTTTGTAGACAGGTTTCAACGAGAAAGAATGCAGTTACCCAGGGTGCCTGATAATTGGGCAGCCATGGCATTTGCAAGCAACCTGAACGATAAAAGCTCAGAAGCCACGAGACGACTTAAGGAGAGTCTAAGAGAATTCCCCGCTACAACATGGAATGATGTATATAACAGGTACATTACTAAACTCAGAATAGAAGAAGATATCATTGCTCGTTCGAGAGATGAAGATCACTCCAGATCCAAACATCCTGAATCAGATGGAAGATCAGGCAAAAACAGGTACGATCCTTACTTAGGACCCTCGGGACGTGATATCCGCCCCAGGTTTGAAAACACTAGGTCGGAATATAGACCACAAGGAAGATACGTAGTCTCATCCTCGTCGAGATCCAGAAAAGATCGAGATGAACGACCTAGAGGTAGTACTCAAATTGGGGATCATACCTTTAATGTAAGTACTACTGAACTTGTCTCAATATTGAGGAACGTGGGAGACAAGGTTAAGTGGCCCAACGAGATGCGATCAAATCCAAGTAGAAGAAACCCAGATCACTGTGAATTTCACAACGATCATGGGCACAAAACTGNTGAATACCAAAGGAAATCGCGTGTGATAATGGCCCACAATTTATAGGCTCGCAAATCACAGAATTCTTTGAAAGTTGGAAAATTAAGCGGATCACTTCAACGTCGTACCACCCCGTGGATAATGGTCAAGCTGAGTCAACGAATAAGGTCATCATCAACAATCTAAAGAAGTGACTGGATAAAGCCAAAGGAAATTGGCTTGATGAGTTACCAGCGGTACTATGGGCATACAGAACAACTTCAAATATAGCCACGGGAGAAACCCTGTTCGCACTTGTTTATGGCTCAAAAGACTTAATAACTGTGGAGATTGGCGAACCAAGCATAAAGTTCTCAACAATCATGGAAGGTGAAAACGACAACGAATTAAGGACCAACCTGGTCCTGCTCGAACCACGGAGAGAAGCAGCATTGATACTGATGGCAGCTCAAAAGAAAATCATAGAGCGTTATTACAACCGTAAAGCTCATCTCAGATACTTTAATATTGGGGACTTCGTCCTCAAAAAAGTCTTTCAATCAACGAAAGAAGCAGGTGCAGGAAAGCTAAATCCAAACTGGGAAGGACCTTACAAAATCCGAGGCATAGCTGGGAAAGGCGCCTATGAGTTGGAAGCTATGGACGGCTGAGCTCTACCAACAAGCTGGAACACCATCCACCTAAAGAAGTATTACTTCTAAAAGAAAAGAATACCCACCATCAAGTATCACACCTTCGATTTTATTTTGAACATTTAAAAATTTTACTAACTTTTTTAGATGATAGGCACAAAGCTAACCCATCACCAGATGATGATATTAGACCTGCAAAGACGCGAGGAAATAACACAATTCCCGGTCTAGGGTTACACTTTCTGATGGACGTTTTAAAAGGGTTAAGCAGTCATCATCTAAAAAACTATATACCTTCGAGTCCGAAATATTTTTCCTTTTCAGGAAAAGAACCACAAGGAAGGAATAATCAAGTGCTCGAGATTTCATTCTTCAAAGCTCAAACACTTGGGGGACTATACAGTATGGAAGGTTAAGGCGAAGCAAAGAAGACTATCAAAAAGTCAAAAGCTCGAGCCTGAAGACCCATCTATCCAACGAGACAAGTGACACGAGTAGAATCGAAAGAAATCAAAAGAGCCATCCAAATACAAAGCCTAATGCAAAAAGCAAAAACCGGAAAAATATTAGTCATGAGAAATAAATGTATATCTTTATACTTATTAAAGCTTTTGTAACAAAAACAGTTAGGGGTAAAAGATCATCATCAATGTACTCATTCAAAAAACTGTTCTCGAATAAAACAATTATGGATGAAAGATCTAAATCCTTGTATTTTTGCAAGAAACTGTTATCAAATAAAAACAGTTATGAATAAGAAAACATTTCCCTCGTACTTATTATAAAACTGTTTCCAAAACAGTTGCGGGTAAAAACCCCAATCTTTATAAAAACTGTTACTAGTAAAAAATAGTTGTTTCCTTGTATTAATATCGAAAAACTGTTACCTATGAAAAACAGTTACGAAATACAAGAGTATATCAAATCTGTTAAACAAAAACAGTTGCAAACATGAGTTTTAGACGATAACCAAACACATGTAAAATGTCATGGAAGTTCAAACAAAAAACTTTCCTTGGAAACATTCTTAAACATGTGTAAAATTCCTATCACTCTATTGCATTATCATGAAGTTGAGACGTCTTCTTCATGTCAATTATGAAAGGCCCTCTTCCATAAACTATGCCTACTAAAAAAAGGCACACATTTGATATGAAACCGTTCCTATTACAAAAAAGGTACGAGTAGTCTAAAGCATTCCCCATGCAAAACTCGAAGGTAAAACTAAAACCTCGAAAAAGGAAGCATGCAAAAGACTTAAAGAGTGAAATAGAAACTCAACAAAAGTCGAACTAACATTTATATATTAAAACGGCTAAAACTAAGTATTAACTTATACTTAGCCGTATAAAAATTTTATATACATTGTGGTGCCCCTAAGTTGTCATTTGGGGACTTAAAGGAAATCCAAATTTACCCCCGATGGGACTGGGGGTAACCACCAATTGATACAAAGAAAAAGAAAAAAAAGGGATAAACCAACTAAATCTTTTCAAGAGAGGGGTTGACTTCAGTGGCAGAAGGAGCGGGAGCAACTGGAGATGAAAGGCATGAATGACTGGAATCTCACCATCAGGTGAAGAGAGGTTATGACCTTGTTGAGCCTTCTCCATGGCTTCCTTAGTTTTGGCTATTTCAGCACTAAGGTCAAAACCCTCTTGATTCATTTCCATAAATGTGTCAAGGCGAGAATTCATATACCGCCAGCTCACATAGACATCAACCACCTCTTCCAAATCTTCATAATCCTTTGCCCATACTTGAAGCTCAGCTCTCAATTCGTCCTTCTCCGCTTCCATAGCTTCATGGGCGGCCCTTAATGGAACAATCGACTCCTCTAATGTTTGAGCTTTGTCTAAAGCCCTACGAAGGTCTTCTTGAGTACGAGTGAGTGATTGCACGAGCTCGCCTGAGTATTCCTCCTTCTTCCCCAACAAGTTCTTCAAATCTCTAATCTCCTCTGAGGCACGGGATAGCTGCTCCGCAAACGAAGACTCTAGAACACTCTTATCTTTATCAGCCTGACTGCAAAAAGCCCTCTCCACTGCCAATTCTGCTTCCATGAGTCTCATCTGCCGCTTCAAGGTACTCTTTTCCTCTTCTAAAGCATCCATGTCAATCCTTAAGTGATCATACTGTTTTCTTGAAAAGATTCCACTCAGCTGGAACCTCTATTACCACATGCCGCATCTCTGTACTGGAAGACCCTACTTCCCTAACGGAAGGATGGAAGCAGACAGAGATGGAACAACAATAGGCACGGAAGGTTGAGGAGCTGGAGAAGCCACGGGCAAAGAAGCAGGCACAGAGAGTTGAAGAGTTGAAGAAGTTACAGGCAAAGCAACAACAGAAGTTGAAATAGCCTAAGGAACAGACGAAACAACTTCTCTCAAAGAAGCAGGAAAGACAGCAGCCAACATGACATCATCAGGAGCAAGATCAAAACCCTCATGAATAGGGGAATGTGAAACATCATCAAGGACAGGGGGCTCAATCACAGATACGGAAGACAAGTTTAAGGATGTAAGCTCATCATCTAAAACCATTCGCCTTCTCCGTGGCCTGTGCACTAAAGCACCCTCTTCTTCTTCTTCTTCTACGGAACGAGACTCGCTAATCTTCCTCTTCGAGGAAGATGAACCAACAATAATTTCCTGGGCTTTAGCCAAGGACATCTTCGGGATAGATGAAGCAGACACCCCATGAGTGGAGAACCCTATTAAAAAGGGAAAAAAGTTAAACGACAAAAAAGAGACTCGAGTAAAGAAAGAAGCAAGAACAAGAGCTTCACTTACCGTGGGTATTTACTTGCCAACCATACCTCCCAGCGAGGTACTTCCAAGATCTTCCTTTTGAAGGAGCAACAGACAACAATATTTCTACCCAATCACGAATACCGGAGACATCCTCAACATTATTCATGATTGCTGAGAGAAGAAAAAACGGACACGGTATTAATAAAACATCTCAAGTCAAAACAAGAAAAAGTAAATGTGAGCTAAAGCATAATCACGTGCACGATTCCACTTCTCAGGGAAGGGAAGATTTTCTTCACCCACTAAACCAACAGTGGGTACAGCAACATACCGGAGGTACCAACCCCTATCCTTATCATCTCCAGGGGTTACCAGCACTCTTTTGCTTCTAGCAGTCAGAGTAAAAACCCATTCACGAAATAAGGTAGGAGAGTAGAGGTAAATAAGATGGTTGAAGGTAAAAGGAATCGAGGCTAAAGAAACCAAACTCCTAAGACATGTGACAACTCGCCATACAAGCGGGCCAACTTGTCCTAAGCAGATATTGAAAAAACGGCAAAATTCAATTATAACTGGGTCAATGAGGGGTCTAAACCCTAAAGTTAAAGGATACGTATAAAAAAAAGAATATCCCGTCTTGTAAGACGTTATTCTTTGGTTACTATTCAGAATATAGACAGGAAAGTCATACCTCCAAAGCATTCCCTACGAACAAGAGAAATCTGACCTTCAGTTATAAGGGTTGGATATCTTTCAACACTATCAACAGAAGAAGATTGATCTAGAAGAACTTGACTATCCCTAGCAAAAACAAACTCAGTAGGGACAATTTCATCGACTCCAGGCTCACGAAGGCGTTCGCCTCTACCTCTAGACAAAGACCGAGAAACCCTAAATCTCATAGAAACTGGAGATCTAGTGGAAGGAGAAGGAAATATCTGAGAAGAAGAGGAGCCCCTCGAAGGAGTGGATCCTAGACATCTAAGTCTACCACCCCTCCGACTCTTAGTCGGAGCAGAAGATGGCGTTAAATTTTCAAGATCTATTACTCTTTGAGGTTGGTTTGAAGAAGACATGTTTACAAAGGTGAAGAAGAAAGCTATTTACAAAAAACAAAGTTAGAAAAGTGTTTCGTGGAAGAAAAAAAAGAAAAATGTATTTATACTTGAAAACAATCATAAAACATGAACAAAAAAGGAAAATAATGATGACTTTGTTTCATCTCCTCATTTTCAAGTTAGAAGTACTTGCCTAGCATTCCTTGTTTCTTATATGATCTTAATTGACTTAAATGAAGACTTTGTTTTTCCTACTGTTATGCTATGTCTTCCTTGATATGCTGCCTAATTACTGAGCATTGTTCAAACGGAGTTTATTCGGTGAAGCTAATTGTCTAAGTGAGATTGGTTATAGCTGATTCCCTTGCCGGGATGATTTGGTTTTCTTGGTTGTGAAATTGAATGTACAGAATCGTTGCTATATTTGTCTTGTCTTCCCCTCGTTATGCGATTCTCTCTTTGTGCTTGGCATTCCTCTCAGTGGCTACTTCTTATGAGCGAGTTGTTACCACATTGTGATTTAAGTCTTTGTATTTAATTTCTCATCGCAGTTTGTATTCGGCCTTGTTTGCTTTCGCCGATTGTGGAAATATATATTGGTTCTGTGCATTCTGGTTGTTTTCTCAGTGGCTGCATTGCATATTTAAATTGGGACTACGGACAGAGATCCAGGAGCTTTCCCCCTGTACTGCATCGCATATTTAAATTGGGACTATGGACAGAGATCCAGGAACTTTCCCCCTGTACTGCATCGCATATTTAAATTGGGACTACGGACAGAGATCCGGGAGCTTTCCCCTTGTACTGTCTCGCATATTTAAATTGGGACTACGGACAGAGATCCGGGAGCTTTCCCCTTGTACTGTCTCGCATATTTAAATTGGGACTACGGACAGAGATCCGGGAGCTTTACCCCTGTACTGCATTGCACGAAAAATTTTGAATGGCGGACTGAGTTTCGGTAGTTTATGACTGAGGAGATTTGAATCGAAAGATATAAATATATATATTGAAAAGTATAGCTGAAAAGCAATTATCTCTAGGAAAAGTTATGTCTAAAGGACTTCTTTTCGAAAGTATATTTGAAAAATATTTGTCTTGCAGAATGATGATATTTGAAAGAGCAGTACTTCGGAAAATATATTTTGAACGTCACGTATTTTGATGATATTTGAAAGAGCGGTACTTGCGAAAATATATTTTGAACATCACGTATTTTGATGACATTTGAAAGAGCAATACTTGGGAAAATATATTTTTAACATCACGTGTTTTGATTATATTTGAAAGAGCAGTACTTGGGAAAATATATTTGAAACATCACGTATTTTGATGATACTTGAAAGAGCAGTATTTCGGAAAGTGTATTTGAACACCCCTTATTTGAAGAGACTATGTTATAAACATTTCTCTTTGTAAAAATATATAAATATACATTCAGAGAAAGTATGTTTCAAAGAAGAAATTTATCTATTCCGAAATGATTATGTCTTTAAAGGTTTCAAAATGAACTCACGATTTAAAGGTTTCCACTCGAAGGTTTGACCAGTTTTATTGAGTCATTGGCTAAGGCCTGACGTGAATAAACTGATGTAGTGCTGAGTTGCTTGTGTTTTTGTTGGGTTGTAGTTCCCTCCATTTGGATTTCATCCTTCTCATTCTCTTTGCGTAGTTCTATTATGTTGTCTGTTATCGTGATTATGTTATTTGATCGTATCGTTAAATACATTGAGAAATCTTTAGACATATATTTTGGTTCGGTCATTTATACATCTTGCCTTTTTACTTATTAGACCGGTGGTGTCTTGACTAGTCATCGTCACTACTTCACCGAGGTTAGTCTTGATACTTACTGGGCACCACTGTGGTGTGCTCATACTACACTTCTGCACATTTTTGTGTGCAGCTTCAGGTTATGGTTGTTGGTAGCTGCGCAGATCGTTGATGAGGAGACTCAAGGTAACCTATTGCTGCGTTCGCAGGCTCCGAAGTCACCTTCCTGTTTTATTTCTACTCAACTGTACTTACTTATTCCTAGACAGTTGTATTTAGATTTGATAGAAAGATTTCGTAGAGCTTATGACTTGTACTTACCGGGTTTTGGGAAATTGTAAACTCTGTCAAGAATTCTATTTCAAAATTTTTAAAATTATTTTATTATTGTTGTTGTTCAGTGGAAATGTTAGGCTTACCTAGTCCCTAAGACTAGGTGCCATCACGATACCCAACGGAGGGAATTTGGGTCGTGACACAAAAATCCCTAAAAGGTGCCGAATAAATGCAGAACCAATTCGAAAAGGACACGTGGTATGATCATTAAATGGAAGTGACAAATGACGCCTATGTTGCAGAGAAGGATACAATGATTCAAGGAAAAGCAGCGACAAAATATTCCCACCATAAATGAATATCCACTTATCAAATATTAATCGTTAAATATATGGTAAGTGGGGGGACTATCTGTATTGGTAAAAAAGAGTTTCACACGTAAGCCAGCTTTTGACAACTCAGCCAATCACGTGGACACATGAAAACGCAACAACTGGATGTGATTCTTTGAAGAGGTATGGTACAAAGAGGCACGGTTCAGTAAACCCACGAACTTATCAGCCACAGGAAACTCAACTTGATCAAAACGGGAGAGAGGCACGGTTAGAATGAATCTAGACAAAGCTACGTGCAGATTCAAGGACCCACAATTGATTACTCGAATGTTATGTAACCGAACCCAAATTACCATTATCCTTTTTAACGCCTCATTAATGTCATAATTAGTCATTAATGAGTAACCATAGCAAGAGTCGTACGTTATAAGAATCTCCTATATAAGGGAGGGGAATACAACTTGTAAAGGCAACTGATTCTCGAATACAATCAACTTCAGTTTTCTATATTTCTGCAATATTGTCTATTATTCATTTTTCTCCATTACCTTGATTATCAGTAACCCGTATTCATCTTAAAAATAAACTTTAGTCAAAGGATCTAATTCTTTAGTTAAACAAGGCTGGGGAAGGAGTTTTGACTCCCACTACTCATACCCCAGAGCAGATGTCCCAGGGTTATCAGATCCCATGAGTTCTACTAGTTAGGTTGGTTTGTCCTATGGTTGCTACACAACCCAGGGACATGCCCGCGATATCAGCTGATGAACTAAAGAGGTTGGATAGGTTCACCAAGTTTTTTTCCCCTCAGTTTAGCGGTGCACATTCAGAGGATGCCCAGGACTTCTTGGACTGCTGCCATGAGATTTTCTGCAACTTTGGATTAGTTGGGTCCGATGGAGTGGATTTCATCATTTTTTAGATGCATGGGTCATCCAAGAGATGGTGGTAGGTTTACGAGCTGGGTAGGACAGCGGGATCACCTCCTCTCACATGGGCTTTGTTCTCGCAGTTAGTTTTGGAGACGTTTATTCCCCTCATTCAAAGAGATGAGTTGCACAACCAGTTCGAGCGCCTTCATCAGGGTAGCATGAATGTTACTCAGTATGAGACTTGATTTGTTGATTTGTCTCGACATGCAGGTATCCATATCCCTACTAAGAAGGAGAAGGTGTGGAGGTTCATAGAGGGATTTACATATGGAAGAAGACTCTAGACGGCCAGAGATCACTGGGAGGATTGAGCGTATTAGAGGGCAAGTGAGAGAGATGAACTATGATTAGAGGCCCCATTATTTTGGAGGATTTAGTGGTGCCTCGTCTAAAGGCAAGAGTACCTTTGGTAGAGGCATTCCTATAAGGCCGGTACAGTCAACACTAAAGGTCACACATGGTACATCAAGCAACCATAGTGTTTTTGGACCTCGTTTCGAGTAGCTAGCATACAATGCACCTCTAACTCCTGTAAATACACCTCCAGTACAGAATTATCATGGTGGTTATTTGGGTCGTCAAGGATAACTATAGGTTCAGAAGTCACGCCAACAGAGGTCTTGTTATGTGTGTGGATATCTGAGGCATATCGCGGGGTTTTCCCTAGGCCGTAGCCATAATAGGGTACTCGTGGCGCGGTTGTTTCACCACCCACTTATCCAGCTAAAGGTGAGGGTAAGGTAACAGATGCGGAGGCTAGCCACATGCCAGTCAGTGAGAGGTTGTCCTAGAGGTTAAGGATAGGTTGGTGGGGCTCAACCTCGTTGTTATGCATTTTCGAGCAGGCCAAAGACAGAGTCATCTCATGTAGTTATTACAAGTATTATCTCAGTCTGTCATAGAGATGCTTCCGTGTTGTTATATCCGGGTTCTACATATTCTTATGTGTCTTCATTTTTTGCTTCGCACTTGAGTATGCCTCGTGATTCTCTTGATGTTTTTGTTTCTGTGTCTACACCGGTTGGGGATATTGGGTGTAGCGGTCTTTTGTTGTTACAATTAATGGTTTTGATACTGTAGTTGATATTTTGTTGTTGGATACAATGGACTTTGAGGTCATTCTTGTTATGGATTTTTTTTCCCCATATCATGCTATCTTGGATTGTCATGCCAAGACTATGACTTTAGCCATGCCAAGATTGCCTAGATTAGAGTAGAGAGGGACGCTCGGTCATTCCACTAGCAGGTAATTTCATATTTGAAGGCTTGATGTATGATTGAGAAGGGATGTTTAGCGTATTTTTCTTACATCCGCGATTCTAGTACGATGGTTTCTTCTATGGATCCAGTGTCGGTGGTGAGGGAGTTCTAGAGGCATTCAGATTTGTCGTATATGCCACCCGACAAGGATATTGAATTTTGCATTGATTTGGTTCCAGGAACTCAACATATTTCTATTCCCTCGTACCATATGGCTCCAGTCGAACTGAAGAAACTGAAAGAGCAGTTGAAAGATTTGATTGATAAGGGTTTCATTAGACCGAATTCACATTGGGGTGCGCCGATGTTGTTTATTAAGAAGAAGCACAGATCGATGAGGATGTGCATTGATTATTGGCAGTTGAACAAGGTCACCATCAAGAGCAAGCATTTGTTTCCTAGGATCGATGATTTATTTGACCACCCTCAGGGTGCCATGGTGTTCTCCAAAATTGAATTGAGATTAGGCTACCATCAGGGAAGATTAGGTCATCGGATTTCCCTAAGATAGCTATTAGGACTCGTTATGGTCATTATGAGTTCTTGGTGATGTCATTTGGTTTGATTAATTCTCCAACAGCCTTCATGGATTTGATGAACCGAGTGGTCAAGTTTTATGCGGTTTCCTTTGTGAATGTATTCTTTGATGATATTCTAGTTTACTCCTGTAGTATGATGGAGCATGAGTAGCACCTACAGATTGTACTTCAGACTTTGAAAGATTGACAACTATATGCCAAGTTTTCAAAGATTGATTTCTATTTGGATCTAGTTACCTTCTTAGGTCATGTTGTGTCTTCTGATGGTATAAAGGTGGATCCCAAGAAGATTGAGGCAGTTAAGAATTGTCCTAGACTTACTTCATCTATAGAGATTCAGAGCTTCTTAAGTTTAGCGGGCTACTATAACCTTTTTGTGGTGGGTTTTTCATCTATCTTATCCCTATTGACCAAGTGTACTTAGAAGGGTCCTCTTTTCAGATGGTCTGATAAGTGTGAGGAGAGCATTCAGAAGCTCAAGACTGCCTTAACTACAGCCCAGTGTTGGTGTTTTCCAAAGGTTTGGGGTCATACACTGTTTATTCTTATGCATCATGTATTATACTTGGCGCAGTATTGATACAGGATGGTAGAGTGATTGCCTAAGCATCTCGTCAGTTGAAGATCCATGAGAAGAACTACCCTGTGAATGATTTGGAGTTACAGCCATTACTCACGCACTCAAGATTTTGAGGCATTACTTATACGGCATGCCATGCAAGGTCTACACTAATCATCGAGTCTCCAACATCTATTTAGGAAAAACAATATGTGTTTGAGGCACGAAGATGGTTGGAGTTATTTAAAGGCTATGATATCACCATATTGTATCATTCGGGGAAAGCTAATGTGGTGGTCAATGCCTTGTGTCGAAATGCGGAGCGCAGGGGTAGCATTGTATTTATACTAGCAGCGGAGAGACCATTGTCCATGAATGTTTAGACCCTGGCTAATAGGTTTGTGAGGTTGAATATTTCTGAGCCTAGTAAGGTTCTTGCTTGTGTTGTGGCGCTTTCATCTTTGTTGGGGTGCATCAAGGCTTGCAAGTTTGATTATCGTTACTTGTTGGTGTTGAAAGAAACAATGTAGTGTGGTGGTGCTAAGAAAGTTTTGATTGGGGATTATGGTGTGATGTGACTTCAGGGCCGAATTTTTGTTCTGAATGTTGATGGTTTGAGAGAGTTGATCCTTGAGGAGGCTCAAGCTCATGGTATTTTATTTACCCAGGTGTCACGAATATGTATATTGACTTGAACCAACATTATTGGTGGTGGAAGATGAATAAAGACATTGTTGGACATGTCTCTCGGTGCTTGAACTGTCAACATGTAAAGCACATCAGAAACCGGGTGGTTTGACTCAGAATGGTTCTGCGCATTTGCGACACTAGAGAGAAGATGGGTAGCTTCGCTTTTACGAGGGGTGGGTCCTTCGCAATTTCGAAGGATTTATCACATTTGCGACATCAGGGGGCTCAGGGACTCTTCGCATTTGCGACCAGTTGTTTGCTTTTTCAAACATCACAATTGCGAACAGTTCGCAATTGCAATACTTGCAGATGGGCAAAAGGTTGGAATTCCAGGACTTAGCTCATTTTATGCGATCTTTGAGACCTAGATTTCACATAGAAGCGATTTTGGAGAGAAATTTCTTCCCAACTTCATAGTTTAGCACCTTTAACTTGTTTTTGTTCAGTTTCCATCACTTTTCTATGGATTTTCACTATTAAACCTAAGATTTTATAGAGTAGAACTAGGGATTTTGGATAGAAATTTAGGACTTTGTATCTTTGAGATTTAGACCTCGATTGTAGGTCGGATCTAAAAACTAATTACATATTTAGACTCAAGGATAAATGAGTAATTAGGATTTGGTCTTAGTTTCAGATTTCGTCAACGTGAGCCCCGGTTGGCTTTTTATTGACTTTTCCAAATAGGTTAAAGATCGAACCTCTTTGATATTATGGTAGTTTCTAAAGCTTGTTTTGACTTATTTAAGTAATATTTCACTACATTCAGATGGTTTGGAGTCTTGTTCTATAAGGAAACCCATGCAGGATTGTTGATCTTGTTTTGGAAAGACGTAAGTATCTTGGTTAACCTTAATTTGAGGGAATTAGGATGTAATTGGAAGTCTATTTACTATGCGATCTATGTGTTGGGGGCGACGTATTGTAAGGTGATACGAGTGTATATGCGTTTTCTATGGGATAAACATGCGGGTAGCGTTAACTTTATTTGTACCAAGTTACTTTATGTATTATGTCTTCCATTCTCTAAATAGATTGTGAAACTCTTTAATTTGTCTTATCCATGCTATTATCTATGTTGAGCTTATTGAGAAATTGAGCGTTTAGATTATTAAATTATTGATTTGGGTATTGGTCCAAAAGTGTTGGTAAATTCTCATATGGCGAGTTATGTTCAATTGCTTTTCTTATGTTGTTTATACTTCCCTCCTTGCTTGATATTTTGTTATATGTGATGCTTTTTTAGGAAGAGCGAATTGCACGAAGGGTGTTTTCGTGTTTGTGAGGAAGTGTGATTGCTCACGAAGGGTGTTTCGACGTTTTCTTCATATGTCAATATCATTGTACGAAGGGTGTTATCATGCTTGAGAAAAAGAGAGGATATTCACGATGTTTGTTTCCATGCTAGTTAATATATTCTGTTTGCGAGGATAAGAGTAAAAGCACAAAAGGTATTGTTGTGCTAATTGTTAGTATGGTTTGTTCTTGTTTTACTATACAAATTGAGGATTTGACTATGTTCCTTCGTAACTTGCTTTGAAAGGTTTGTTAAGAGTGTTTTGTAGAAGCATAATTTGTGGTTTACTTTAGTAGTACCTTCCTTTATTTTCTCGTTCTATATATCTTTACTATAATACTTGATAATTCTCTCACATATTTTTATCTTGTCATCTTACTTGACATTTTACATGTCATCTCGTTATTTCTCATTTCTTAACTGCACAAATTAATATGTAGGTGTTTTGTCTTTGCCTCGTCACTATCTCGTCGGGGTTAGACTTGACACTTACGGAGTACATTGGATCGGTTGTGCTCATACTACACTTCTTATTCCTTGTGCGTATTCAGATATTAGTACCAGCGGAGTCCCAAGAGGTGCTTAGTGGTACCAAATATGCGACTTAAGGTAGAATTGCATACCGTTTGCAAGCCTTAGGGTCATCTTTCCATATCTTTTGTATTATTTTCTTTTTACCCGACAATATTGTACTTCTTTTTAGATAATATATTTAGTAGACTCTAGTATCTCATGTACTCGTGACTCCACATCTTGGGATGGTTGATTATTAGTGTTGATCTTTAGACTTATTATGTATGCTTCTGAGTTATTTTTGCTCTATATAATCATTACGTTGTTAACCATTAGTTTCTTTTCTTTCATATTTATCATTATGTGTTGTCTTGCCTAGCAAGCTGTGTTAGGCGTCATCACCACATAGTGGGTTCGTGATTTTGGGTTATGATAGACATAAGTGCTACTCGAAATCCATTCGAGGTTCTCGTGAACTTTGAAGTGCCGAGAAAATTGGAATTTTGCTATTGGTCGAGTTTCTCTATATCGCTTACCTTGGACTCTAATTTCTAGTTTTCTTGTTCGTGTTATTATCCTGCACAATTGGTTTATGTTCATGACTGTGAGACTTCAATTCCTCTATGATTTGTTCAGTACCTTTCATCGTTTGCCATGTCTATTTGATTAATTAAGTGATATTTTGGAATCCTCTGTAAATTAGTACCTCTGTGAAATCTGGGCTTATTGAATGCCAAGGCTAAGATCTTGAATGTTTAAAGGACATAAGGTATCTGAGTAAGACTTGTTTGATCTGGCAATTGTTTGTCTTCTTGGATTTGTCTTGCATTCGATAATATGTATATAGGACCTTTCTATGCCAAACTTCGTATTTGACTGGCTTATTTGTGATTTATGTATAAATGGCGTAATGGCTTCCTGGCCACTTAGACTAGTAGGGCTTTTGAAAGCCGATACAGGAATTTTAGATTTTCCTATTTGAACACTCGAACTTGAGGAAATGAGTACAAATAAATACATCCAGTAGTGCGTGTATATCAATTCCGCTTACATGTACAAGACTATTTATTACTTGACATGTGTTATTTGTGGGTCCTATTCTTAAATACTACATAAGCAAAAAAGAAGTTACAAATTAAAAAAAGAAAAAAGAAAGAGAGAAAAAGATCTGACACTTCTCTCCGTTCACCCACATCTCCCAACTTCTCCATTCACCCACCTCCATTCCTTTCCTTATTTTTATTCTTCTTTTTTTTCCTTTTCTTCAGTGTTCTTTTTCTCTCTTATTTCTAAATCAAATTCACAACACCACTATGCTCATGGTTAGACTAGAAAAATAAATTTAATTTGGAATTTTAGAAAAAATCAATAGGAATCCATAGTTTTGAAACAATGGAGGCTGCCCAATACTATGATGAGCCGGCTAGGCTATGTCAAAAAAGGACATAAATGGTGAAATCGGAAAGAGGGAAGACGTCGGCCTCCGTAAATGAAATTTTCTACCCAAAACTCGATAATTTTCCGTTGATATTTCTCTTTACTCTATCTGTCTTTCGGTCTGAGATTGGATACAAAAATGGGGGAGAGGGAGTTAATGTGAGAGAAATGATTAATATAAAGCTTTTAAGAAAATCCATTGCTATTCTTTATTTTTCACGATCTCCGCCTGGATTTGGAACAAAACAAAAAGGAGGAAGGGGGTAGATTAGAGAGGGGGAGAAAGAAAAAAAGGGGAAGGTGGGGGAGGACGACAATGGGGAAAAGAACATAGGGGGTGAAGGGAAATTTTTTTTGGAAGGTGGGGGGCCTGATTTATTATATTTCTTTCAGTTTTTTTTTTGTTCTAGATTTTTTTATTCAAAATTATTGTAGCACGTGCGTAATTTTCGTGACTTGCACACATTTTGTCCACATCATCTCTATCACTGCCGCATGTGCATGGTCAATGGTAAAATAGGTTTTTGGGTTACCGGATATGTGAGTTTGAGTGTTCAAATGGGAATAATGTAAGTTTGTATATCGGCTTTAAAATCCGGTACAAGTTTAAGTGGTCACGAGGCTATTTCGCCTATATAAAGATGAAATTTTTTCCTTCCTATACCATATGTGAAACATTATTACCAAAAATGTGCATGGTTTGATATTTACTCACCCTGTTAATAGTTATTCTACAAAAAATATACCATTCATTAAATATCCTAATTGATATTTTGAAACGGAAGTGTGTGCGACGTCCTCCTCGTCTTCTTCCGAACTCATTTTTTCTGCCTTTTTCTTTTAGCCATAGATTCGAATTATTCTTGTTCTCTTTCTTCTTCACACATAACTATTTTAGCCATAAATTCAAACTCATTTTTTCAGGCATTTTTCTGTCATCCTCACAAATTTATTTCTGCATTTTCAGCTATATGTTTGCCCTTGTTTTTCAAATTTAAACTCATTTCTCTGAAAGTCTGAATAGGTCTTGTATTTACTTGATAAAGATGCTTTTGTTGCTGTTATTAGTGTTTAGTGCCATTGTTCAACAATGTTCACATCTTTTGTGATCGTTCCAAAGCCGATTTGAACCTTGATCTTGATTTTATATCGCCGTCATCGTTAACAGGGAAATGATTCTTATCATTGGTGATTTACATAAAGAGGCTTACGGCAGTACCCGAGCTCGGAACTATCCAAATTTGTACTAACCAAAAGCAAATTTTGGTGGCAAAGTATCACGATCCTACAATCCCAATTATGCCACAATTGAATGGGAATTGGGATATTAAAAATCAGTGTACCCAGTTTGTAGATATTTTATAGATAAATTATAGATTATTTGTATTCTGATTGTAGATGCTTTGTTTTCTGTTTTCACAAATAAAAAACAACTAAAACTTCTACAAATCTTCTGCAAAAAACACAATTATGTCGCAAATCCCAATTATGCTACAATTGAATGAGAATTGGGACGCGGAGAAAGACTATGCCTCTTATCTTCACTTGCATGAGCATCTTTTCCATTCTTTCCTTGTGAATGTGGTGATAATACACCCAAATCTTCACTTCCCTTGACTTGTCACACAACCAATTTTCAGGAGAACTTCCTGATTGTTGGATGAATATGAGTAATCTAGTTGTTCTTAATCTAGCCTATAACAATTTCTCTGGGAAACTTCCACAATCATTAGGTTCCTTGTAAAGTTTGAAGGCATTATACATACGCCAGAACAGTTTTAGCGGGATGTTGCTTAATAGATAAAGTGACGCCTTTTACTAACACTGACGTAAATATATCAGACATTTTGCACTGTCAAATTAAGAACTAGAGACGGTTTTGAAGTGAGAGTTGCTATTGAAGACATTCAATTCCCAGTATAATTTTGAACGCATGAAAAGCATGTAATCTTAACCTCCAAGAAATTCAGTACCATAAATTTCATACACGAATTTTTGCATTCGCAGTAAGAAGGGTTTAATCCATGATTTGCATACGCAGTGTAGACTGTAGAGTCACTTTTACACAGTCCTTAAGATGAAGGACCAAACAAGGGATATTGCAGAATATCAAAATCTACTTCGACACATTCAACTTAAGTAAGTAAGGCGCTATTCCACTTGCTAATTTACATATCTATTCATAATGGAATTTTGATACAGAAATCGTGGGTGTGGGAGGGAAACGTGAGTGAAGGTGTGGGCATTGGAGAGAGAAACGAGGGGGGGAGGGAGGGAGGGGGGAGTGAGATTAAAAGGAATATACGGTACCATTAAATTAGGAGTGTAATTAATACCCTTAAAAACCATTAATGGTATATAATTGGTAATTTGGTATATTAAATGTAATTATATCAAACCTTGAACAGTGAGGGTAATATAGTTTTCTATATGGCATAGGAATGTAAAAATTTCTATAAAGATACTATGTTGTTTCTACCTTGCTTGGTTAGCTTGAGTCAACGATGTCCTTATACATCAGCTCCATTGTGGGCCTGTAATGCAATTTGTTTCCATTCTTTGTATTTATTTAATTCAAAGTTCATTTATTTTTGGGGCAGAAAGCATGCTTGTAGGATCTACTTCGTATTATCATGTCTATAGGAACTAATGTGTATGACTGTGTGTTATCATATTAGAAACCATATATAGGGACTTAAGTGGTATTTGCTCGAATCTCTAACCTGTTTGTTGATTTCAGTTATACACACGGAAGCTCACATAAATACCATGTCTTAGGATTAGTTGCATATCATAGACTATTTAATCTATTCGTTACTTTGTTGCAATGAAATTATTTAGAGATCATGTCTATAGGATTCAACCTAATTTAGTCTTTATCATTAGTTTGAATCATGTTTATAAGGGTATAATTAACTAATTTTTTCAGGTGTG
The DNA here is from genome assembly GCA_005239525.1 of Nicotiana knightiana. Taxonomy (NCBI): domain Eukaryota; kingdom Viridiplantae; phylum Streptophyta; class Magnoliopsida; order Solanales; family Solanaceae; genus Nicotiana; species Nicotiana knightiana. The sequence continues at coordinate 46,922 of ML431332.1, forward strand.
TTTGGTACGAAGAAAAATATTTTTCGGAAAATATTTTTCAATTTTTTCATGTTTGGTTGGCATAAATGTCTTGGAAAACATTTTCCTTATGAACTCATTTTCCTCCAATTGGAGCAAAATGTTTTTCTTATCAAGAGAAAGGAAAATATTTTTCAAAACTCCCTCTCAAGTTTCCCCACCCGCCCCCCTCTCTCCAAAAAAAGATTTTTTTTCAAATTTCAGTTTTGCCGTTACCACCCACCCTACTATCCCTCCATCCCACCCACCCACCCTCCCTTCCCACCCTCCACCCATCCTAAAACATTTTCCTTATGAACTCATTTTCCTTCAATTGGAGCAAAATATTTTCCTTATTAAGAGAAGGGAAAATATTTTTCAAAACTCCCTCTCAACCTTCCCCACCCCACCCCCTCTCTCCAAAAAAAGGCTTTTTTTTTTTTAAATTTTAGTTTTGCCGTTACAACCAACCCTCCACCCCCGCATAAAAAATTATTTTTTTTACTTTATTTTTTCTTTTTTGCAATTTTAAATTTCTGTTTTTTCATTTTTCTGCACCACCCACCCCATCCCCTCACTGGCCCCTACCCCCACCCCGCACAAAAATAAAAAAAATTTACTTTTTTTTTGTAATTTCAAATTTCTGTTTTTTTTTGTTTTTCTGCCCTCTCCCACCCCGCCCCTCCACCCCGAAAAAATATTTTTTTTGAGTTTTAGTTTTTTTATTTATCGGTCTAAAGGTTAAAAATTTTACAAGTTTCAAAGTTATGAGTTCAGAGGTTTATGTGTTTGAAAGTTTATGAGTTTAGAAATTATAAGTTTACGGATTTAAAATTCCGCGGTTTCGAAAGTTTATGAAATTTGTGGGTTCGGAAGGTTATTGGTTTGAAAGTTTATGGCTTCATGTTTATTATATATAAATTATTTATGAATACTCTTGAGAAGTTATTTTCCTTAATTTGCGTACCAAACATCGGAAAATGAATAAAATTACTACTTATTTTCTAAAAAAATATTTTCTTGAAATCCGTTATACCAAACACACCCATGTCTATAGGATTCAACCTAATCTAGTCTTTATCATTAGTTTGAATCCTGTCTATTGGGGTATAATTAACTAATCTATACTGCCCGAATTTTTATGTGGCTGATAAGCTTAAAACAAGCCTGCCCGTGTGTTTTATTCGATGCATGCTTATACCTAGAACTCACACGTAGAGGGTCTAAGCCAATCTCAACAAGTCTTGTTCGACTAGATATCACGCCTATAATGGTATAACCAATTAGCTTGTGTTACTTGACTGTTCCTAACGCTTAGTGAGCTTAAGTAAAATCTGGGTACTCATACAAGTAACGCCTAATAACAATCCATACCGTGCTAAATCGTGGTCCAAATTTTACAAGTATTCATCACTGTCCATTGCCTATTTGGGAGGATATTTGAGCTATTACGTGATTCTAAGCTATTTTGTTTAAGCCGAACGTGCTCCTCACGCTAATAAGAAGTTAGAATTAAAACCTTAGTTTTTATTTGAGTCTAGCACCATTCTTTAGGTAGTGTTCGAAGCCTCCTGGACTATAAGAAGGGACAAGTAGTTACACTAAGATGTAATTTAGAATCAACTAGCGCGCTTTAGGTGACAACATAAAGAAAACAGTGAAGGTAACAGAGATGATATACAAATTGCCCAGATAACCATTTTGACTATAAAAGTATTAACAGACTTTGCACGGAAGTTGATCCATTATGGATTAAGAACTAGGTCCCCCTTTTATAATTGAATAGTCTCCTTTACGCTATTTTATTGCTTCGTGTATTTAATTATTTCTTAATTAGACTTGAGTGATATTTGTCTTACCTTCAATTGATTTGCATACTTAACCACCTAAAATTAATTAATCAATTTGTAACTTAGGATTAATAACCCATTAATCCCACAAAGTTCAAAATTTGGTCGGGGCTCATATTTGTGGACCTCGAAGAGTGCCTAACGCCTTCTCTTCGAGGTAATTTGATCCCTTACCCGAGTTATGGTGACATATACTAGTTCAAAAAAGAGTTATGTGCAAATAGTTCCCCAACACACCTTAAAATCATTAGGTGGTGACTCCTCTTTTAGTCTCATTTAAAAGATTTGTCACATGTCGAAACCCGTTTCGCAAAAAAATATGGTGCGACACTAGGTGCGCAAGTGCGAGGTCGCCTCTAAGGTGGGGTAGGATCGCATCTGCAAGAAAGGGGAGCCAGGCAGAGTATCACACATGTGATGCTTTGGTGCGCAGGTGCAAGCTGCATCTATGTGATGCTAGTTCGCATTTGCAAAGGGGCTCAACGCTGGAGGAGTGTCGCACCTATGCGACTTTGGTCACAGATGAGGGTAGCACTTGCGAAGGACTATTCGTGCTGCGACATATGCACCGATGGAGGCTTGGACATGCGAGCCTTATCTGCCGCTCCTGCAGTATCGCACTTGTGATAATCTTGTCGCAACTACGACATCTAAGGCCTGGAATAGGGGAAGGGTTTCGAAATTAGATTATTTTACTCTATTTTTTAGACCTAGACTACGTAAGAAGGTAATTGTTGAGAGATGTTTACCCCAACTTCAAAGGTTATGTAATTCTAACTTATAGTTGATTAATTATCATGAATCACTATATATTTAATCCCTAAATCTAGAGTTTTAAAGTGTAGAAATAGGGAGTTTTGGGGTAAAATTTAACAGAGCTAATTTTGGGCATTTGGACCTCGATTTGAGGTCCGATTTTGATATGAATCACATATTTGGACGCGAGGGTGAATGGTAATCGGGATTTGTCCTTGATTTCAGATTTCAACCGCATGGGCCTAGGTTAACATTTTGTTGAATTTTCCTAATTGGGAAAGGTCGAACCTTTTGATAAGAGGACGGTTCCTAAGTCTTATCTTAACTTATTTAAATATTATTTGACGATATTCGAGTTGTTTGGATTTTTTTTAAGGAAAAAATGGTATTGGAGTGTTGAACTTGTTTCGAAAAAAGATAAGTATCTTGGTTAACCGTGACACGAGGGAATTAGGTTGTAAATGGTTTATTTTCAATGTGCTAAGTGTGTTGGGGGGGTACGTTTATGCATGGTGATGAATATTTATGCGATTGCTATGGTTTAAAGCATGTGGATAGAACATTCTTTATTCATGCCTTTGTCTATTTCATGTATTATTCTCTTATACTATGTTCGATTTTGAGATATATTGATTATTCACATGTTAGTGGCTATGTTTTGGCCTCTTTTTGAGATATATGAGCAAGATGACTCTAGTTGAGATATATAAGTAAGGCTGAATCTTAGGATATTGAATTGCCTATGACACCTTTGTCATGTTCATCATTTCCTTAAAGATTATGCTTATCCGTTCTCCTTGATGCTATAGATATGCGTTTTTCCATGCTTGTTATTGATATACACGTGGTTAGTATGACTGTATGAAGATGTTGCTCCATAGGTATTCCTGTGTGGTTTGGTATTTTGGTTCGGGTTGCATGTCAAAACGGTGCTATAATAGGATCGGGTTGCACACTACAATAATATGGCCATTAGATTGGGTTGCTCGCTATAACGGTATTGTGTTGGATGTGGTTGCACTCTGAAACGGTGTTATGTTCGAATATGATATCTTCGTTTTTAGTTCATGTAAAATAACTTCTTCTTAGTGGAATCTGCTTCATAAGATCATGCTATGTTGTTATCTCTATGAAGTTTGTATACTTGTTCTCTTATTTTGTCCGTTTTATGTATTCGCCTTTCTATTACTTTATTTATCTTTCTACCGTATGCTTTATGCTAATTACTTGCACAAGTTTATAAAGTGCGTGTTTTGTCTTAGCCTCATCACTACCCCATTGAGGTTAGGCTCGATATTTACTGAGTACATTGGAGCGGTTTCACTCATATAACACTTATGCATTTCTTGTGCAGATTCAGGTATTGGTACTTGCGGAGTCCCGAGAGGTGCTTAGCTTGGATACTTGGGAGACTCGAGATGGTGTTGCATATCCGTTCATAGGCCTTGAAGTCACCTTCCTATGTCTCTATTACTATTCACTTGTTTTAGAAAGTATTTATTGATTTCATCCTTTGTATTTAGCCTTCTTTGAAGCTCATGTACTTAGTGACACCAATCTTATGCTTAGACAATTGTAATGGTTTTAGACTTATAATGAAACTTTTGGAGATTTTACTCTTTATTTATGATATTGTGTTGTTAAATGTTTTGTTTTGTTTCTTTTATTACCCTTAAGTGTTGGCTTGCCTAGCAAGTTGGGTTAGGCTCCGTCAAGACCCTTTGGTTGGGGTTTCGGGTCGTGACAAGTTGGTATCATAACACTAGGTTCCAAGGGTCTCGTGAGTCATGAAAAAGCTTAGTACATACTTGACGATCAGTATGGAGACGTCTGTGCTTATCTTTGAAAGGCTACCAGATTTTTAGGAAACTTCCCTTTCTTTTCATTCCTTATCGTGCATTTGATTTGTCTGAAATTTAAACTTTTTTTTTCTATTCTCTCACATATGGCGAGGCCGCGTTCACCGGCGGCAGCGGAGGGTGAAGATCCATTACCTCCGGTCGGAGCAGGAGAGTCAAGACTGGGGTAGGGCTAGAGCACCAGCCAGAGGCTGCACAGTTGCACCTAGAGGTGGATCACCCACTGGAGCTCGTAAAAATTAGAGAGAAGCATCAGCAGCCCTACCTGCGGAACGAGAGGTAGATCCGATTGATGATCAAGTGGAGGTACCAGTACCGTATCAAATTCTAGAGGGGCTTGTTGATATGGTAGTTCTTTAGGAGGCTATAGCCAAGATGGTGAGTTTTATCTAGACCCCAGTGGCTTCTCCGGTAGTAGCTCCGCTTGTGGTTAGGCCCGTGATGTCTGTCAATGAGCTGAATAGGCTGGATAAGTTTCCAAAATTGCACCCTCCTTATTTCATCAGTACGCCTTCAGAGGATGCTCAGAAGTTCTTAGACCGATGTCATGAGATCTTGTGCAATTTAGGACTGGTTGAGTCCAGTGGGGTAAACTTCACTATGTTTCAGATGGAGTATTTATCCAAGAGGTGGTGGCAGACCTATGAGTAGGGCACACTAAGAGGGTCACCTCCTCTTACTTGAGCTCTATTTTCACAACTTTTCTCGGAGAATTTTATTCCACTCACCTAGAAGGATGACCTATGTTATAAGTTAGAGCATTTTCAGTAAGGTGGTATGATAGTCACTCGGTATGAGATGATATTTTTTGATTTGTATCAACATGCATCTATCCTAATCCTTACCAAGAGAAGGAGGTACAGAGGTTCATCGAGAGGCTTACTTATGGTATTATATCAGATGGCTAGAGAGGTCGAGACTGAGACTGCATTCACTCAGGTGGTAGAGATTGTCAGGAGGATTAAGTGAATTCGTGGCCAGGGGAGAGAGGCGTCATCACTTTGGTGGTTTTAGTAGCGCCTCTCCTTGAGGTAGGGGATATTTTGGTAGAGCTCATGCTCTTCGGCTAGTTACGTCAGTACTCCAGGTTCCCCCTAGTACTTCAGGTGGCCATGGTACTTATGATTCTCACTTAAGGTAGCCATCGTATAACATGTCTCTAGATCATGGTCCTATTATTATACCCCCAATGTATTGTTCCTTTGGTGATTATTTAGGTCATCAGGGGCAACGTCATATTCAACATCCACATCAGCGGAAGGGTTTCTTTGAATGTGGAGATGTAGGGCGCAATAAGAGGTATTATCCTAGGTTGACGAGTGGTAGGCCATAGGAGGGTACCTATGCCATCATTTCTGTACCAGTTGCCATACCACCCACCCAATCAGCTAGACGTAGGGGTCATCCAGCTAGCTAGAAATGGAGGTCATTCAGTTAAGGGTTATCCTAGAGGAGAAGGATAGACCTATGTAGGCCATGCTCGTTGGTATGCATTTCCTGGTAGGCTTAAGGTAGAGTCATCCAATACAGTCATCGGTGGTATTATCTTAATTTGTCATAGAGATGCTTCAGTATTATTTAATCTCGGTTCTACTTATTCGTATGTGTCCTCATATTTTGCATCATACTTGAATATGCCTCGCGGTTCTCTTGACCTTCCTATTTTTATGTCTACACCAGTTGAGGATTCTATAGTCGTTGATCGGGTGTACCGATCTTGTGTTATTACTATTATTAGTTTTGATACCACTGTGGATCTCTTGTTATTGGATGTAGTGGATTTTGAAGTGATTCTGGGCATGGAATATTTGTTCCCATATTATGTTATCTTGGATTGTCATGCCAAGACGATGACTTTATCCATGCTAGGGTTTCCTAGGCTAGAGTGAGAGGGGCCTTTGTCCATTCTACGAGTTGGGTAGTTTCATTTTTGAAGGCTTATCGCATGGTTGAGAAGGAGAGTTTGTGTATTAACTTACATTTGAGATTCTAGTACGGAGGTTCCTTTCATGGATTTGGTACCGGTTGTGAGGGAGTTTCTAGAGATATTTCCTGTAGATCTACCGGGCATGCCACCCAATAGGGATATTGGTTTCTATATTGACTTGGTTTCGGGAACTCAGTGCATATATATTCTACCACATCGTGTGGCTCCAGCAGAGTTGAAAGAGTTGAAGGAGCAGTTGTAGGATTTTCTTAACAAGGGGTTCATGTGACGGCCCGATAGGTCGTTTTGAGTACTAGTACCTTTTTCTATGTTTCGCGACATACCGCAGCTCCATTTGATGATAAATGACTTATATGCGTTGTCCGTGTAATTTTTTTGGAAAATTTGAAATTTTGAAAAAAAAATGTGAATTTTGACTTAAAATAAGGTTTGGGTTGACCACGGGCAACGCTCTGAGTAAACAACCTCGGATTGGTGTTTTGACGACTCCGGTAGATTTTTATAATATCTTTGGACTTGTATGCACATTTGATTGGGGTCCCAGGTGACCGGAGCGTGTTTCAGCGCATTATGTGAAAAATTCAAAAATGAGTTTCAAAGTTAAAATTTTTGTTTTGATGATCGATTCTTGATATTCTTGATCGCTCCTCGGGTTCAGCCTTTTAGTAAATGCCTCAGCTACCCATTCATATGGCATAGCCGGTAGCAACATCCTTTCCTTCTGAAACCTGATCATGAACTCTCAAAGCAATTCAGACTCTCCTTGCACAATTTTGAATATGTCGTCCTTCCGGGCCTATACCTTTCTGGCCCCGGCATGGGCCTTGATGAAAGAATCTGCAAGAATCTCAAAGGAATCTATTGAATGTTCGGATAAAAGTGAATACCATGTCAGGTCCCCCTTTGTGAGGGTTTCCCCGAACTTCTTCAGCAGGACCGACTCAATCTCGTGCGGAGCCAAGTCATTTCCTTTCATCGTTGATGTATAGGTGGTGATGTGTTCCTGAGGATACGAAATCCCATCATATTTTGTACGTCTGGCATTATGAACTGCTTAAGAATTAACTCTGGTGTCGCACTCGGTTTGAACTGCAACTGGGTGTATTTGTTTTAGTCCGGTCCCTTCAACACTAGTGGTGCACTCGAAATTTGATCCATTCGGGCGTTTATTTCCCTCATAAACAACCGCATGAGCTCGGTCTTGAAGGGATCATTACCGTTGTTGTTCCCAGATCCGGTGTCGATCCCTCCGGACCCTTCGAAGTCGACCTCACCCCTTGGGGTATAGTGATCAATACTTTGGGTTGTTTGATTCGTGGGAGCACCGGGAGGAACTGGACCTCTTCCATTCGCGTTGTTGGAAGCACCGACAATGTTTGCCTCAATTCTATCATGGCATGGTCTTGTCGTGAGAGATGGCCCATGATAGGCTTTTGTTGTTCTCTTAGGATCCTTACCGTTTTCGCAACTTGTTCTTCTTCATCGTCCTGAGGAGTCGCCTCTCCTACGTGCCATGGATATTTCCCGCCATGAACCGGCATGGCTAAGTCCTCCTCGTTGCGGGTATCACTGATTGAATTCTCGTGTTAAGGCGGATTTCCTTGTGCCCCAACGTTGTGTGTGATGTTGACTTCAATTCCCGATTTCCTTTTTAGAATTATGTAATTAAGGGATCACTATCTGCTATCTTTTACGATTTTGCTAAGAAACAAAGAATAAAAATACATTAGTAACAGATGCAAGGATCAACTCAATTACGCAATTGTCTAAGCCCCATAGTGGGCGCCAAACTATTTACCCGTAACATGGCACAATTAAATTTATAGCGTGGTTTATAGACAAGCGAATCGATTTGATCCCAAAATAATAAATAAATTAAATAGAATGCAAGACTTAGCATTTAAATCGATATGAGATAGCAGACAGATTGGTTCCGGGAGCAAGGCTTCCGAAAATAGCAATAAAAATTGTTAGATAGTTATGTGTAAATAGTCCTAGTCTTATATGTAGTAGGAGTAAAATATGTCCTAGTCCCATATGTAGTAGGAGTAGAATATGTCATAGTCACATATGTAGTAGGAATAGAATATGTATTATATATAGGGATCATTGTACCGTAGTTAAAAGATAGATTTTTCTCCCGTGCATTCTCACATGGTATTAGAGCAATAGTGGGAAATTTATCATTGTGCATCAGTCCAGCGACTTCCGGGAAGAAAGACCGCGTCGCCGTGCAATTTTCTGGCGACTTAGGAGGTTGTCCGCAACAAAATCATTTTCCATGGTGTTGTGCAAAATCCAACACCACCACAAGGTCCCTAATACAGATGCGACCAAACCCCAGAAAAAAGCGCCAGAAAAAGCCACTCCACGCGCCCTCATATGCCGATCAGATGAGGGTTTCTGCCGGCACGTCTGTCACAACGCCGATGTGTGTACCTGTTTCCGGCTAGCTATAGTGTTTTCCGGTGTACAGTAACAGGGAAACAATAATTTCCATAAAAAGTTTGTGTATTCTAGTGGTGTTTTAGAACCTATTTTGTAATTTTTCCGGCGGCCTTTCAGCCAACTTCTGCTTATCAGCAACAACTTGATTTTGTTGCTTAGGGGGAGTCTAGTGGCTTGTATGTCGAATGATTTGCTTGCAGATATTTTCACAAATTCACTCATTGGTCCTCGTATTAGTTACATATGTAACAAGCTCGGTACATATAATTTGTATGCACCGGCTTGAGGGGGAGTGTTAGATAGTTATGTGTAAATAGTCCTAGTCCTATATGTAGTAGGAGTAAAATATGTCCTAGTCCCATTTATAGTAGGAGTAGAATATGTCCTAGTCTGATATGCAGTAGGAGTATAATATGTATATAATATAGGGCTCATTGTATCGAGTTACAAGATATATTTTTCTCACGTGCATTTTCACAAGAATAATGATGGACAAAAAATAAAGTATTATTTAGCTTGGAACAAACTGTAGCATAAGTTTGTCAGAAATATCGTGTCTTCCAATGGCTTTTGAAGTAACTATTTATAGCTAAACCTAGGGTACAATGTCCTAGCGTCACGGCCTCTTAAATGACAATAATGAGGGCCATTAATGAGTATGCAACGGCAGGCTATGAATGCGAAACTTTTCTGTAACAGATGCGTGTTTAATGCTAGGGAATATTCTTCATTGAATTTCACCTGGTGGCAAATATTTTTTTCCCCCGTTGATAACGTTCCCTTCACCCGATACCAACCGAAGTTGTTGTCCTCGGTCTTGGATTCCACTCGCTTCGCCTTCTGTCTGTCCCCGGTTCCACGTGTCACCGATGATAGGTTATAATCACGTAGTTTATCACTTATTGCACTCTAATGTTCTGCACTTTACTTGTGGTTGAGCTTTAATTGGTACTGTTTTGCATTGATTGCGTGTTGTATGCTTTGCAGGAGATGATGTCGAGTTAAGAAAATGTTCTGGAGCTAAATTGAATAATTGGAGATTTGAAGTCTGAGTAAAAGCCAAGAAATTAAACCGGAATCGCGTCCGGGGCTCGTGGACCGGCGTTGCATACGAGAGTTGGAAGAAATAGCAAGGGCTAGAGAAAAAAAGTACTAGTGCATTGCATAAGGCGTGGCATTAAGCGTCGCATTTGTACAAAATTTCGTCATAAGTTTGAGAAGTTCAGAGACTTAGAGTTTTTGGGCCTGACAGAAAATTAAACTAATGTTAGGCATTGTGCGTAGCATCAGTACAAAATCTATCAGACAAGCTAAGTTCAGAGAGTTTACAAAATACACTAAAAGTTTGTAGGTTTTCCCACTTCGGCTCAAAGAGGATAGTTTCATCCGGGTTCGTTCCTACTTGGTATTAATACACTAGAAACACATTTTCGAGAGGACTTTTGACATACTTTCAACCTAAGAAAGCTAAAGAGGATCTAGAAGAACACAAGCACAAGGATTTCATCATTCCTTCTCCACTCAAGACCGAGTTTGGGTCCAATCTATGTTTTCCTGTACTTTAATTATATTTGTGATGAATTTCTCCATGTATATGGAGTAGTTCCCTTTAGGGTTTCATGGATTTGGTGGATTGATGATTGTTTCTGTATTATAACTCTAGTTTTATGTATTGAATCATTTTGGAGGATTTAATTGTTGCATCTATATTCACTAGTTCATATAATCGAGAAAGGCATAACTTGTGATATCTTTGCATTATATTGTTGGTTGTTCATAGATTCTTCTAAATAATCGAAAGAGGCTAGTTGAATCACTGATTAAACCTAGTTAGGAGATTAACCGAAAGAGATTTTTCTACAGACCAATCCACTATGCATTCTTGCATATCTTCACAGTGATTAATTTGCTTCGTCTCGTGAGGTTAAGGCTTAATCGAGAGAGGAGTTTTTGTTGAATGTTGGACCAATAATTGAGTAAATCCGAGAGAATCACTTGAACATTAGAAGTGAATTATCTAGAGTTATATCTCGAACAATTATCTTGCAGCTATCCTATCAAAAATCTATCTTCTCCACTGATAACCTTATTTGCTTATTCCTTGTCTCGATGGTCACTACTCAATAGCTTTAGATTCTTAGTTAATTTTATTTATTAATCTTATAAATCACAACTTGATAGCAATCAAGCTAGAAACTACGAGAATTTTTTTAAAATCCAATCCATGTGGATACGATATTATATTATACTATCTTTGATTAGATAGCATAATCTAAGTGTGTGTTTTGCGCTCGTCAAATTTTGGTGCCGTTGTCGGGGATTGGCAATCAATAGTGTTCAAAATAGTTTTTGATGTTAATTCAGCAATTTATTTTATTTTATTTTATTATTCTTCACGGGTTTCCTCTTCTATGTGCAGGCAAGAGATTGACGTCTCTGGTGTATGACTCAATCTTCTTCAAAGGAATTGATTCCATACAATCCAGAGGTAGAAAAGAGTCTGCGACAATTGAGGAAAGAGAAATAGCTCACCGTAAATTTCTTGGAGAAACCTTCAACCCAAGAACACATGGCTAATAACGGTGAAGATGAGGCTAATCTAGCTGCAAGAGAAGCAACATAGCAGAGAGAAGAAGTTGCAAGGATAGTAGCTGAGACAACCCGTAGAGTTGCTGATGAGACCGTCAACGATGATGGGGGTCGAAGATTCAATCTGAATCAACCCTTGATTGAAGATCAGTTCAAGAATGTGGTAACCAATCCTGGTAGAGCATTGGGTGATTACGCCAGACCAGTCTACAATCAGGGACTATCCAGTGTCAGACCTCCACCAGTAGCAGCGAATAACTTCGAGTTGAATAAAGGCTTGCTTCAAATTATCCAAAACTATTACATTTTCAGAGGGAAGGTGAACGAAGATCCTAACACTCACTTGATGGACTTTGAAGAAATCATGAACACCTTCCAATACAATGAAGTATCAAAGGATGCAGTCTACTTAAGGGCATTCCCCTTTTCACTAAAGGATGACGCGAAGCACTAGCTTCGTAGCTTACCAACGGGGTCGATCAGGACATGGGAAGATATGCCTCAAAAGTTTCTTGAAAAAATTTTCTCCGCTGCAAAAACATTGAAGTTCAGAAGGCAAATTCACAACTTCTTTCAGACGGACACTGAAACAGTTTTCGGGGCTTGGGAAAGATTCAAGGAGATAGTGAGAAAGTGTCAGCATAATGGGATTGAATTATGGATGTAACTCCAAGAGAGATAAGAAATATGGCCTTAGTCAAGGTCCAGATTCAACCATCACAGTTTGTAATTTATGTGGAAGGGGTCATCCAATGCATGAGTGTCAGGTCGTAGCTGCAAATGAAGTGGTAAATGTTATGGGAAGCTTTGATAGAGGCAACTACCAGAGTGGTAATAATTTCAATCCTATGGGACAGAGGCACCCAGGCTTTTCGTGGAACTCACCAAATGGTATTCTGAACTCATGGCAGCAAAGTAACTCTAGAATCTAGGTACAAGGAGCTTCAAGTTTTCAAAATCAGCAGAGGCAGCACTATCATCCTCCACAACCTAATCAGTCTAGCATGGAAGATCTAATGAAGGTCTTCATTATCAAGACAGATGAGAGGCTTGACGCCCATGGTGTAGCTATCAATAAACTAGGAACATCTTTTCGAAACCTGGAAAGACAGGTTGGTCAACTAGCTACTCTAATGTCTGAGAGGGTCCCAAGAATACTCCCGGCTGATACAGAAAGAAATCCCAAAGAAATAGTGAATGTTGTAACGTTGAGAAGTGTGCAAATATTGAAAGATCTCACCCCAATCCAAAAAATATGAGACTTCAAAAAGAAAGTGGGGAGCAGCTGAAAAGTGATATTGATAAGAAGAATAAAGGTTAGATGGAAGCTGAGAAAAAAAAAAGAAGGAAGAAAACTCGATAAGGGAGGAACCTCAGGAGAGCAAGTATATGCATGCTCTAGCATTTCCCTAAAATCTAAGTAGAGAAAAGCTGGACAAGCAGTTTGAGAGATTTTTGGATGTGCTGAAACAGGTTCATGTAAACTTACCATTCATAGAAGTGCTCTCACAGATACCTTCTTATGCTAAATTCTTGAAAGAGATCCTAACGAATAAGAGGAAAATAGAGGAGACCTCAGTAGTCAAGCTCACAGAGCATTGCAGCGCGATATTGCAAAATAAACTCCCACACAAGTGTGAAGATCCAGGGAGTTTTATTATACATGTCCCTTTAGGAACTATTAATTTTGATAAATTATTATGTGATTCTGGTGCTTCAATTAATTTAATGCACTTTATCCATCTACAGGAAACTCGAGAAGGAGATTGGAGAGAGAAGATCTGCACCCATATCTTTGTAGCTGCAGACCAAACGACTATACTACCCGAGGGGATAGTGGAAGATGTGTTAGTTCGGTTGGATAAGTTCGTATTTTTTATGGATTTTATAGTGATAAATATGGAAGAAACTAAGGAGGTCTCTCTCATCCTAGGAAGACCATTCTTAGCCACGGGTAGAGTTATATTAGATATACACGATAGAAAACCCATGCTTAGAGTTGGTGAGGAGACTGTTACTTTTAAGATGGATGTAGAAAATAGGGCACAAAAGGACAAACCAGCTGCGAGTGTTGAGTGAAAGTTTAAAGGCTCGAAAGAGAAGGCTGCGGTGAGCGAGAAAGATAAGTGTGGAAGAAATTCCGAGAAGAAGTTGTTTGCATGGAAGTGTGCATTAGTTTGGTCGTGAGGAATGGAGCCCTACTTCGACTCAGACCCCGACTAGATGTTCAGGGAAGTTTCCTTTGCCTTATACTTTTTAATTGTGTACCATGGGACATGCCACAACTTAAATCATAGGGTGGGCAATATTTTTTATTTATGTATGTGTGTATATTAGTTTTCTTTTTTGTTAGTTGTAGGAGTTAGAGATAGAAAAGTTGGAAAAAAAATTAAAGTTTTCAATTTTTCTCGACTATGGATATCATCGACAGGTTTTTTGAGGGATTAAAGTTGAAGAAAAAAAGAACAAAAAGATTTTCTTTTGGTTTATTTTATTTTTTTCGTAGGTAGTGTAATAATTCCCCCTTAATTTTTCTTTATGCCGCGATTCTTTTCCAAGGGTTTTGCTTGAACCGGGTGTAGTTAGTTTTCTTTTGTTAGGAATAAGGAAGTCTTGTGCTAGTGTTAAATGGAGATAACTTCTCTTGACCATGTTGTGCATTGAGAGTAGTAAGTGTCTTAGTTGTGACGTCTAGGCTCAGTTCTTGACTCATAGATAAGTGCCTTAAATTGTATGATCTTAACTTTACTTAGCTGCTTTGACTAGAGAGTCTTGATGAGTCCGATCCCGAGTGAGTTATGTGCCAATGTATGTGTGAAGTTTTGTGTTATTCTATGCATTGAATTTGATGTCCATAACTTGCCCCGTGTGTTTGCAAAGTGAAATAGTAGTTTTATTCAATCTTGGAAGTGATATAGGTGTTTCTTTGTAGAGCTAGTTATATGCTTTTACCCACATAATTGTTATGTATCTTAGTCAACCTCTTTGAGTCTGTAATCTTGTTTCTTTGTTAACCACATTACAAGCATTACCCATTTGTTTGGATTGACTATCTATTTGAACATTTTACCTCTCATGAGCACTTGAATTTGTTATGAACTTTATAAAAGCAAAGTGGAGGGTGTTGGTTTGGCTTTTGGGTGGAACTATTGAAATAGAAAAAAGGTACATTGTTTTGAAAAAAAAGTAAGATGTCACGCCCCAAACTCGCGGAACGCGACCGGCGATCAACCGAGCGAAGTCAGGTGAGCAAGCCTATTAGACTTCCTCCTACCCAAACTAATACACGAATAAAGAGGAGATGTACTCCATTAATCAAATACTAAGTAGTTTTCATTAGCAACTTCTATTTCATTTCCGTTAGTAGCTTCATTCATAATTTCCAAAATATTACAAGATTAAATATATAATGAAAAATGTGTTTGCTAAATACCAACATTTCTAGTTTTTACTCCCAACATCAACCACCACCCACAACCTGTCTACGGAGCCTCTAAGTACAACTGAAGAGTAATATGGAAATGTCGGCAACAAGGCTCCAGCTATACCTCAAAACAAAAAGTACATGAGAAACAGAGATACATGACCCCGAAATGAAGTGGGGCTCACCAAGTCAGCTGAAGAGAGGATGCAACACTATCTGTGATCAACACTGTCTGCTATGGAACCACCTGCATCCATTTAAAGATGCAGCGCCCCCAGCAACAAGGACATTAGTACTATCGAATAGTACTAGTATGTGAAACTAAAACACTAACTCAATAGAATGAACAATAATACAGAGGAAAACAGTCAAGAATGCAATATGAGCTTTAAATTACACTTAAAACATCAAGTTAAGGATCACATAGATTTTCAAGTCAATTTCCACATTATTAGGTTGGGTGATTTTTAGTGCCAATATGCCACAGTCCACAATACCACTGTGTTATTACACAGAGTCTAATCTCGCCCCGATCAGCTAAGCCATCTCATTTGAGACATCAACCATATTCACAATTTCATATTTCTTTCCCATCTTTTCACTACATTGACACGAGTGGCCCTAATTATAAAGTTATTCTTGGCGCTTGGCCATATTTCATATTCAACACTTCCATTTCTCTCAATTTCAAAAATCCCCATCAAATAAACATATAGAATATTTCAGCAATTATATACCTCAAATTAATTAGTAATGGAAACTTCAAACACAAAAGGTTTCATCCAAAATAATGGGGCATACCAACCAGCAATGGAAACACACATCAAAATCATAAACAATCAATACACCATTTACTCTTGTGATACTCTTTCCCGGAAATGACAATGTGCAATTTCAACACCTGAGTATGTAAGAACTCGAGTCACGCTGGGTACATTTATAAAGCAAAGCATTAGTTAAATAGCCACTTATGGGCATGAATTTGGTACAAAAGCTTTCATGCAGTTCTATTTTCGAAATCATTTTTAAACAGTTGAGTCGGGGCTCATTTCATAATCTTTACACATTCTCTCATTTAATTGGCGCCACTAGCCATAATTATAACTTAAAATCTTGGCACGTTGGCCACACTCTATTTCCCAATTCACCTATTTCATTTTCAAGCATCTTATAGATTATCATCAACAAAACATTTTCAATCAAGACTTTA
This sequence comes from Nicotiana knightiana, assembly GCA_005239525.1. Taxonomy (NCBI): domain Eukaryota; kingdom Viridiplantae; phylum Streptophyta; class Magnoliopsida; order Solanales; family Solanaceae; genus Nicotiana; species Nicotiana knightiana. Next base: position 63,003 of record ML431332.1, read on the forward strand.
GGTACACATATGAGCAATTTAGAGCCTTAAACATATCGAGTTTTTCTCACCCAATTGGTATACTAGATTTTATTTAAAACACGACTCAAAGTCATAATATTTCAATATGCAAACGATACTTTGAACATCTATCTTTCTGACATAAGGCTCATTCAGAATAATCAAGTTTATAGGGGATAACCCGAAATATAGAAATTAGGAATCTTGAGCCAACCATACTTGAACTTATGGGAACACTATGGGATTCGATTCTAAGAGAGAAAGATTAGCCAACGTACCTTGTTTGAGCTTTTCTTAATTTACTACAACGCCCCAACACTTCTAGCAATAACAATATATAGAAAGATAGTGAAAATCGGTTAGAAATTAGAAAGATTCTCATGATGTAACTCTCTTAGGAATTTTGTCAAACACCTAACATGCGAAATAGACCACAAGGCTCTACAATGGAGATCTTTTCATCCGTCAACCATTTTCAACAAGAAACTACCCAAAATGGTTCATTACTCCACATACTACAACTTTGTGTCACATGCATGGCCTATTTCCAATCCCACAATATATATATATATATATATATATATACACATATACACACACATGAACTCATAACCTCTTATATGAAATCTTAGAAGTAGGACTTACCCGGAACAATAATGATCTAGCGATTGGCTTTTCTTGATTCTTGAAGATTGGTGCAAGAATATGTGATTAGAATGTTAGGTTCCTCCTTCTCTCTCTAAAATGCTCTTACCTCTCTCTAAAACCCTCAGAAAAACATCCCAAAATAAGCCCCAAAGGTTATTTATCAAAATGGGGTCGGTTATTAAAATAGAAAAATTAAGCCTCCCAACTCGGGTCTGTGGTTGCAGAATTGGCCGCAGAATTGCATTATGCCAGCCTTTGGTAATTTAGTCATAACTTTTTGTAGGAGTGTCCAAATAGCTAATGGTTTGAAGCGTTAGAACTAGACTCAAAGATCTTTCATTTGATAGGTTTTTCATCACATAAAACCTCTGCGGTTGCAGAATTGGCCGCAGAATTGCATTATGCCAGCCTTTGGTAATTTAGTCATAACTTTTTGTAGGAGTGTCCAAATAGCTAATGGTTTGAAGCGTTAGAACTAGACTCAAAGATCTTTCATTTGATAGGTTTTTCATCACATAAAACCTCTGCGGTTGCAGAATTGGCCGCAGAATTGCATTATGCCAGCCTTTGGTAATTTAGTCATAACTTTTTGTAGGAGTGTCCAAATAGCTAACGGTTTGAAGCGTTAGAACTAGACTCAAAGATCTTTCAATTGATAGGTTTTTCATCACATAAAACCTTGTGTGTGTGTGTGTGTGTATATATATATATATATATATATATATATATGTATATATATATATATATATGTAGATATGCTCGTCCAAAGTTTGGTCTTGTGCGTACTCATTTGGGATTTTAGCCTATTATGCAATTTACCAACTTGACTTAGACTAATAGCATGTTTGCCAAGCTTCTAAAATCAGCTTATTTTGAGAAGTGATTTTCTCAAAATTATTTTTAAAAAAATACTTTTGGTGAGAAGCAGTTTGTGTTTGGCTAATTAATTTGAAAGGCACTTTTGAACAGTAATTAGTGTTTGGCCAAGCTTTTGAAAACTGCTTCTAAGTGTATTTTTCTCAAAAGTGCTTATCGGAAAAGTGCTTTTGGAAAGAAGCTACTTTTTTCTGCTTCTCAAAAACTGCTTCTTCTTCTCTTCAAAGGCACTTTTTTTCCTTCCAAAAGCTTGGCCAAACACCTCAATTTTTGGCCAAAAGTGCTTTGGGCAAAAAAAAACACTTTTGGCCCAAAAAAAGCTTGGCCAAACAGGCTATTAGGCCTCTCCGCAGACCCCACATTACTTATTATATGCATCGTACACTTATTACCATATCCCTTTGATATCCATCATAGTAATAGCCCTCGTCTGCACATAAAATATTATAATTAGCCTACCTTGGCACCACAAAATCCTAAATTACTTAGCGAAAGGGCCTTACATAGTAAGAGCCACTTGAATTGAAAAAGAAAATAAAAAAAAATTATTTGTATTGTTTTAAAATATATTCCTTGATAGTGATAACTTTTGATGTATTTTTTCTTAAAGAAGTTGGGAGTTGACGTATATTGACGTGAAGGTGGAGTTTTGGTTGACATATGTTTGGGGTGTTAATTGTTGATGTATATGTATTAAAGTTCTTAGGGAGGTATAGTCACTATATCTAAACGTATCCTACACATCCCGCAGCCTACATTACAATCAAATAAAGTCCTAGTTGTTCCTTGACTGAATGAGCTCAATTAGTAGAGTATTACACTACGGGCAAGCCTATGGTACGTCTCTTGTGGCATATGAATGTTATTTCTGAGAGTGAGTGAATTCTTTCTATATTGAGTTCCTAATTGTTATTAATTTTCATTGTGTGTTGAACTACTCTCTGTTGTCATGTGAGGGCACTTGATTCACGAAAGAAAGGTGGTGTCGTTGACCTCTGTGTTAGAGTAAGTGAGTAGGTTGTGAAAAATGTGTGGTGTTTTTGAGTTAGATCTTGAGGCAAGGATGTTACATTAAGGTGCTTAGTCTATTCTAAATTCTTGGTATGATGAGTTAGGAGAGTAGTGTAAAAATATTGTGTCTACGTAAAGTGTAGTTTGATTGCTCGAGGACGAGCAATGGTTTAAGTGTGGGGTGTTGATAGTAGGCTATAACCCTGTATTTTAGTCACTTATTGCACTCTAATTCACTGCACTTTACTTGAGCTTTAATTGGTCGTGTTTTGCACTGATTGTGTTTTTTATGCTTTGTAGGAGATGATGTCGAGTTAAGAAGATGTTCTAGAGCTAAATAGAATAATTGGAGCTTTGAAGTCTGCGTAAAAGCCAAAGAATTAAACCAGGATCGTGCCTGAGACTCGTGAACCGCGGTTGCATACAAAAGTTGGAAGAAAGAGCAAGGGCTCGAGTAAAAAATTACTAGTGTGTCGCAAAAGGCGTGGCATTAGTACAAAATTTCGTCAGAAGTTTGAGAAGTTCTGACACTTGGAGTTTTTGGGTCTGACAGAAAAATACACTAATGCTATAGTGCGAGGCATAATGCGTAGCATCAGTATACAATTTTGTTAGACAAGCTAAGTTCAGATAGTTTACAACCGAGCAAATTGCATTAATTCTACGCACCCTGCATAGCATAGTGCGATGCATGAAGTGTAAAAAGTTTGTAGGTTTTCCCACTTCGTCTCAAAGAGGGTAGTTTCGTACGAGTTCGTTCCTACTTGGTATAGATACACTACAAACACATTTTTGAGTGTAATTTTGATATACTTTCGACCTAAGGAAGCTAAGGAGGAGTTGGAAGAACACAAGCACAAGGATTTCATCATTCCTTCCTCACCCAAGACCCTAATTTGGATCGAATCTATGTTTTCCTATACTTTAATTATATTTTAGAAGAATTTCTCCATGTCTATGGAGCAGTTCGCTTTAGGGTTTAATGAATTTGGTGGATTGATGATTGTGGATTATAACTCTTGTTTTATGTATTGAATCATTTTTGAAGATTTAATTGTTGCATCTATGTTCATTATTCCATGTAATCGAGAGAGACATAACTTGTGACATCTTTGCATTATATTGTTGGTTGAGTTCATAGATTCTTCTAAGTAATCAAAAGAGGCTAGTTGAATCATTGGTTAAACCTAGTTAGGAGAATAATTGAAAGAGGTTTTCCTAAAGACCAATCCACTACGCATTCTTGCATATCTTACAGTGCTTAATTTGGTGTGTCTCGTGAGGTTAAGGCTTAATCGAGAGGGGAGTTTCTACTGAACTTTAGAACCAATAATTAAGTGAATCCGAGAGACTCACTTGAACATTAGAAGTGAATTATCTAGAGTTAGATCACGAACAATTAACCCTACCTTCTCCTATTGATAACCTTATTTGCTTATTCCTTGTCTCGGTAGTCACTAGTCAATAGCTTTAGATTCTTAGTTAATTTTAATTATGAATCATATAAATCGCAACTGTTGATCCACCTGGATAACAATCAAGCTAGAGACTACGAGAATATTGTTTAAATCCAATATCAGTGGATACGATATTATACTATACTATCTTTGATTAGCGAGCATAATTTAAGTGTGTGTTTTGCGCTCGTCAGTCACTCTATCATTCGAGTATTTAATATGAACCGATTTTACCTTATACAGTACTTAGTCAAACTCCAAAGGCCTAAATTATACACGGATCAAAATCATGGATATAGACATTTTTTAACTATTAGAACAGTCTCTTCTGTGAGTCAAAGACAAAGAAGAGTTGTCTTACTAATATTTATGGCTACTGAATGCTATTTGTTTTCTTCGACCGGCTAAAAGTGAGAGAAAGTGAGAACATACAAATATGGGCTAAAATCATGGGCTGATTTAGATTGCTGAAAATAATGGGTTTAGTTGGGTTGTGCCTTAACTTAGCCCATCACTAATGCATCTCATGCCCAACCCATTAAAATTTGGGTGGGGTGGACAGGTCAAATGGGTTTGGACTGATTTTGCCACCCCCAAACTACAACAAATGATAAATCTGTACATTTTTCGTTCGGACATCTCTAGTTGTTAGTGCGTTTTGGTTTGTCCCCATTTTCCGCAAATGTTTTAAAGGCTAGAAAAGACCGGAACGGCATAGGGTTGGGGCTAGCTGCTTCAGAATAGTTTTTCCAAATACTATCACTAGGCACTTGTTATTGCATCTTTCATAGCACAGAGGGAAAAGACTAGGAGACATGCAACAAATAGTGGTGAAAAGTATATTATATCACACATTTTTAGCCAGCCAGGGTGAAATACTCAATGCACTAATAGGCATGATTAAAATCCATGTAAAAAATTTTAAACATTTATTAGTGAAAATACCACTCATTCCTCTTGGTACTACATCTTTCACGGTGTAGAGAGGGGAAAGGACTGGAGACACGCAACAAATAGTGATGGAAAGTATATTTTATCACACATCTTCAGTGAGTCAGGGTGCAATACTCAATGCACTAGAATGATTGAAATACATGTAAAACGTTTTACATATTAATTGGTGAAAATACCACTCATTCCTCTTGTTACTGCAGCTTTCATAGCATAAAGAGGGGAAAGGACTAGGGGACGGACAACAAATAGTGGTGAAAAGTATATTACATCACAAATCTCCGGTCAGTAAGGGTGCAATACCCAATGCACTAATAGACATGACTGAAATCCATATAAAAAATTTTAAACATTTATTGGTGAAAATACCACACATTCCTCTTGTTACTGCATCTTTCATAGCATAGAGAGGGAAAAGGACTAGGAGACGGACAACAAATAGTGGTGAAAAGTATATTATATCACACATCTCTAGTCAGTCAGGGTGCAATGCCCAATGCACTAATAGGCATGACAGAAATCTATGTAAAAAGTTTTAAACATTTATTGGCGAAAATACCACAGATTCCTCTTGTTACTGCATCTTTCATATAATAGAGAGCGGAAAGGACTAGGAGACATGCAACAAATAGTAGTGAAAAATATAATATATCACACATCTTCGGTCAGTCTGGGTGCAATACTCAATGCACTAGGCATGGTCAAAATCCATGTAAAAAGTTGTAAACATTTATTGGTGAAAAAACTACTCATTCCTCTTGTTGCATCTTTACTAGCATAAAGAGGGGAAAGGACTAGGACACATGCAACAAATAGTGGTGAAAAGTGTATTATATCACACATCTTCAGTCAGCCAAGGTGCAATACGCATTGCACTAATAGGCATAATTGAAATCTATGTAAAAAGTTTTAAACATTTATTGGTGAAACCACTCATTCCTCTTGTTACCGCATCCTTCATAGCATAGAGAAGGGAAAGGATTAGGAGACACGCAAAAAATATTGGTGAAAAGTATATTATATCACACATCTTCAGTCAGTCAGGGTGCAATACTCAATTCACTAACAGACATGATTGAAATCCATGTAAAAAGTTATGAACATTTATTAGTGAAACCACACATTCCTCTTGTTACCGCATCCTTCATAGCATAGAGAGGGAAAAGGATTAGGAGACATGCAACAAATAGTGGTCAAAAGTATATTATATCACACATCTTCAGTCAGTCAAAGTGCAATACTCAATACATTAATAGACATGATTAAAATCCATGTAAAACGTTTTGAACATATATTGGTGAAACCACTCATTCCTCTTGTTACCGCATCCTTCATAGGATAGAGAGGGAAAAGGATTAGGAGACACGCAACAAATAGTGGTGAAAAGTATATTATATCACACATCTTTAGTCAGTCTGCAATACTCAATGCACTAATAGACATGATTGAAATCCATGTAAAAAGTTTTGAACATTTATTGGTGAAACCACTTATTCCTCTTGTTACCGCATCCTTCATAGTATAGAGAGGGGAAAGTATTAGGAGACACGCAACAAATAGTGGTGAAAAGTATATTATATCACACATCTTCAGTCAATAAGTGTGCAATACTCAATGCATTAATAGACATGATTGAAATCCATGTAAAAAGTTTTGAACATTTATTGGTGAAACCACTCATTCCTCTTGTTACCGCATCCTTCATATCATATAGAGGGGAAGGGATTAAGAGACACGCAACAAATAGTGGGGAAAAGTATATTATATCACACATCTCCAGTCAGTCAGGATGCAATACCCAATGCACTAATAGGCATGGCTTAAATCCATGTAAAAAGTTTTAAACAGTTATTAGTGAAAATACCATTTATAACTCTTGTTTCATCTTTAAAAGCATCGAGAGGGGAAAGGACTAGGATGCATGACACAAAAAGTGGTAAAACGTGTATTATATCACACATTTTCAGTCAGCCATTGTGCAATACGCAATGCACTAATAGGTATGATTGAAATCCATGTAAAAAATTTTAAACATTTATTGGTGAAACCACTCATTCCTCTTGTTACCGCATCCTTCATAGCATAGAGAGGGGAAAGGATTAGGAGACACGCAACAAATAGTGGTGAAAAGTATACTATATCACACATCTTAAGTCAGTCAGGATGCAATACTCAATGCACTAATAGACATGATTGAAATCCATGTAAAACGTTATGAACATTTATTAGTGAAACCACTCATATCTCTTGTTACCGCATCCTTCATAGAATAAAGAGGGGAAAAGATTAGGAGACACGCAACAAATAGTGGTGAAAATTATATTATATCACACATCTTCAGTCAGTCAGGGTGCAACACTCAATGCATTAATAGACATGATTGAAATCCATGTAAAAAGTTTTGATCATTTATCGGTGAAACAACTAATTCCTCTTGTTACCGCATCCTTCATAGCATAGAAATGGGAAAGGATTAAGAGACACACAACAACTAGTGGTGAAAAGTATATTATATCACACATCTTCAGTCAATCAGGGTGCAATACTCAATGCACTAATAGACATGATTGAAATCCATGTAAAACGTTTTGAACATTTATTGGTGAAACCACTCATTCCTCTTGTTACCGCATCTTTCATAGCATAAAGAGGGGAAAGGATTAGGAAACACGCAATAAATAGTGGTGAAAAGTATATTATATCACACATCTCTAGTCAGTCAGGGTGCAATACCCAATGCACTAATAGGTATGATTGAAATCCATGTAAAACGTTGTGAACATTTATTGGTGAAACCACTCATTCCTCGTGTTACCGCATCTTTTATAGCATAGATAGGGGAAAGGATTAGGAGACACGCAACAAATAGTGGTGAAAAGTATATTATATAACACATCTTCAGTCAGCCAGGGTGCAATACGCAATGCATTAATAGACATGATTGAAATCCATGTAAAAAGTTTTAAACATTTGTTGGTGAAACCACTCATTCCTCTTGTTACCTCATCCTTCATAGCATAGAGAGGGGAAAGGATTAGGATACACGCAACAAATAGTGGTGAAAAGTATATTATATCACACATCTTTAGTAAATAAGTGTGTCAATAAGTGTGCAATACTCAATGCATTAATAGACATGATTGAAATCCATGTAAAAAGTTTTGAACATTTATTGGTGAAACCACTCATTCCTCTTGTTACCGCATCCTTCATATCATAGAGAGGGGAAAGGACTAGGAGTCACGCAACAAATAGTGGTGAAAAGTATATTATATCACACATCTCAAGACAGTCACGCTGCAATACCCAATGCACTAATAGGCATGGCTTAAATCCATGTAAAAAGTTTTAAACACTTATTAGTGAAAATACCACTCATTCCTCTCGTTGCATCTTTAATAGCATAGAGACGGGAAAGGACTAGGACTCATGCAACAAATAGTGGTTAAAAGTGTATTATATCACACATCTTCAATCAGCCAGGGTGGAATACGCAATGCACTAATAGGTATGATTGAAATCTATGTAAAAAGTTTTAAACATTTATTAGTGAAACCACTCATTCCTCTTGTCACCGTATCCTTCATAGCATAGAGATGGGAAAGGATAAGGAGACACGCAACAAATAGTGGTGAAAAGTATATTATATCATACATCTTCAGTCAGTCAGGGTGCAATACTCAATGCATTAATAGACATGATTGATATCCATGTAAAAAGTTTTGAAGATTTATTGGTGAAACCACTCATTCCTCTTGTTACCGTATCCTTCATAGCATAGAAAGGGGAAAGGATTAGGAGACACGCAACAACTAGAGGTGAAAAGTATATTATATCACACATCTTCAGTCAGTCAGGATGAAATACTCAATGCACTAATAGACATGATTGAAATCCATGTAAAAAGTTTTGAACATTTATTGGTGAAACCACTCATTCCTCTTGTTACCGCATCTTTCATAGCATAAAGAGGCGTGAGGATTAGGAGTACCGCAACAACTAGTGGTGAAAAGTATATTATATCACACATCTTCAGTCAGTCAGGTTGCAATACTCAATGCACTAATAGACATGATTGAAATCCATGTAAAAAGTTTTGAACATTTATTGGTGAAAGCACTCATTCCTCTTGTTACCGCATCCTTCATAGCATAGAGAGGGGAAAGCATTAGGAGACACGCAACAAATAGTGGTGAATATTATATTATTTCACACATCTTCAGTCAATCAGGGTGTAATTCTCAATGCACTAATAGACATGATTTAAATACATGTAAAAAGTTTTGAACATTTATTGATGAAACCACTCATTCCTCTTGTTGCATCTTTAATAGAATAGAGAGGGGAAAGGACTAGGACGCATGCAACAAATAGGGTAAAAAGTGTATTATATCACACATCTTCAGTCAGCCAGGGTGCAATACGCAATGCACTAATAGGTATGATTGAAATCCATGTAAAAAGTTTTGAACGTTTATTGGTGAAACCACTCATTCCTCTTGTTACCTCATCCTTCATAGCATAGAAAGGGGAAAGGATTAGGAGACACGCAACAACTAGTGGTGAAAAGTATATAATATCACACATCTTCAGTCAGTCAGGCTGCAATACTCAATGCACTAATAGACATGATTAAAATCCATGTAAAAGGTTTTGAACATTTATTGGTGAAACCACTCATTCCTCTTGTTACCGCATCTTTCATAGCATAAAGAGGGGAGAGGATTAGGAGACACGCAACAAATAGTGGTAAAAACTATATTATATCACACATCTCCAGTCAGTCAGGGTGCAATACCGAATGCACTAATAGACATGATTGAAATCCATGTAAAAAGTTTTGAACATTTATTGGTGAAACCACTCATTCCTCTTGTTACCGCATATTTCATAGCATAAAGAGGGGAGAGGATTAGGAGACACGCAACAAATAGTGGTGAAAAGTATATTATATCACACATCTCCAGTCAGTCAGGGTGCAATACCCAATGCACTAATAGGTATGATTGAAATCCATGTATAAAGTTTTAAACATTTATTGGTGAAACCAATCATTCCTCTTGTTACCGCATCTTTCATAGCATAGAGAGGGGAAAGGATTAGGAGACACGCAACAAATAGTGGCGAAAAGTGTATTATATCACACATCTTCAGTCAGCCAGGGTGCAATACGCAATGCACTAATAGACATGATTGAAATCCATGTAAAAAGTTTTAAACATTTATTGGTGAAAGCACTCATTCCTCTTGTTACCGCATCCTTCATAGCATAGGGAGGGGAAAGGATTAGGATACACGCAATAAATAGTGGTGAAAAGTATATTATACCACAAATCTTCAGTCAATAAGTATGTCAATAAGTGTGCAATACTCAATGCATTAATAGACATGATGAAATCCATGTAAAAAGTTTTGAACATTTATTTGTGAAACCACTCATTCCTCTTGTTACCGAATCCTTCATATCATAGAGAGGGGAAAGGATTAGGAGACACGCAACAAATAGTGGTGAAAAGTATATTATATCACACATCTTCAGTCATACAGGGTGCAATACGCAATGCACTAATAGACATGATTGAAATCCATGTAAGAAGTTTTAAACATTTATTGGTGAAAGCACTCATTCCTCTTGTTACCGCATCCTTCATAGCATAGAGAGGGGAAAGGATTAGGAGACACGCAACAAATAGTGGTGAAAATTATATTATATCACACATCTTCAGTCAATCAGGGTGCAATACTCAATGCACTAATAGACATGATTGAAATCCATGTAAAAAGTTTTTAACATTTATTGGTGAAATCACTCATTCCTCTTGTTACCACATCCTTCATAGCATAGAGAGGGGAAAGTATTAGGAGACATGCAACAAATAGTAGTGAAAACTATATTATATCACACATCTTCAGTGAGTCAGGGTGCAATACTCAATGCATTAATAGATATGATTGAAATCCATGTAAAAAGTTATGAACATTTATTAGTGAAACCACTCATTCCTCTTGTTACCGCATCCTTCATAGCATAGAAAGGGGAAAGGATTAGTAGAAACGCAACAAATAGTGGTGAAAAGTATATTATATCATACATCTTCAGTCAGTAAGGGTGAAATACTCAATGCATTAATAGACATGATTGAAATCCATGTAAAAAGTTTTGAACCTTTATTGGTGAAACCACTCATTCCTCTTATTACCGCATCCTTCATAGCATAGAAAGGGGAAAGGATTAGGAGACACGCAACCACTAGTGGTGAAAAGTATATTATATCACACATCTTCAGTCAGTCAGGTTGCAATACTCAATGCACTAATAGACATGATTGAACTCCATGTAAAAAGTTTAAAACATTTTTTGGTGAAACCACTCATTCCTCTTGTTACCGCATCCTTCATAGCATAGAGAGGGGAAAGGATTAGGAGACACGCAACAAATGGTGGTAAAAAGTATATTATACCACACATCTTCAGTCAGCCAGGGTGCAATACGCAATGCACTAATAGACATGATTGAAATCCATGTAAAAGGGTTTAAACATTTATTGGTGAAACCACTCATTCCTCTTGTTACCGCATCCTTCATAGCATAGAAAGGGGAA
>ML431332.1:74870-119528 GCA_005239525.1 Nicotiana knightiana
GTGAAACCACTCATTCCTCTTGTTACCGCATCCTTCATAACATAGAGAGGGGAAAGGATTAGGAGACACGCAACAAATAGTGGTGAAAAGTATATTATATCACACATCTTCAGTCAATAAGTGTGCAATACTCAATGCATTAATAGACATGATTGAAATCCATGTTAAAAGTTTTGAACATTTATTGGTGAAACCACTCATTCCTCTTGTTACCGCATCCTTCATATCATAGAGAGGGGAAAGGATTAGGAGACACGCAACAAATAGTGGTGAAAAGTATATTATATCACATATCTCTAGTCAGTCAGGATGCAATACCCAATGCACTAATAGGCATGGCTTAAATCCATGTAAAAAGTTTTAAACACTTATTAGTGAAAATACTACTCATTCCTCTTGTTGCATCTTTAATAGCATAGAGAGGGGAAAGGACTAGGACGCACGATACAAATAGTGGTAAAAAGTGTATTATATCACACATCTTCAGTCAGCCAGGGTGCAATACGCAATGCACTAATAGGTATGATTGAAATCGATGTAAAAAGTTTTAAACATTTATTGGTGAAACCACTAATTCCTCTTGTTACCGAATCCTTCATAGCATGGAGAGTGGAAAGGATTAGGAGCTACGCAACTAATAGTGGTGAAAAATATATTATATCACACATCTTCAGTCAGTCAGGGTGCAATACTCAATGCATTAATAGACATGTTTGAAATCCATGTAAAAGGTTTTAAACATTTATTGGTGAAACCACTCATTCCTCTTGTTACCGCATCCTTCATAGCATAGAGAGGGGAAAGGATTAGGAGACACGCAACAAATAGTGGTGAAAAGTATATTATATCACACATCTTCAGTCAGTCAGGGTGCAATACTCAATGCATTAATAGATATGATTGAAATCCATGTAAAAAGTTATGAACATTTATTAGTGAAACCACTCATTCCTCTTGTTACCGCATCCTTCATAACATAGAGAGGGGAAAGGATTAGGAGACACGCAACAAATAGTGGTGAAAATTATATTATATCACACATCTTCAGTCAATCAGGGTGCAATACTCAATGCACTAATAGACATGATTGAAATCCATGTAAAAAGTCTTTAACATTTATTGGTGAAACCACTCATTCCTCTTGTTACCGCATCCTTCATAGCAGAGAGAGGGGATAGTATTAGGATACATGCAACAAATAGTGGTGAAAAGTATATTATATCACACATCTTCAGTCAGTCAGGGTGCAATACTCAATACATTAATAGATATGATTGAAATCCATGTAAAAAGTTACGAACATTTATTAGTGAAACCACTCATTCCTCTTGTTACCGCATCCTTCATAGCATAGAGAGGGGAAAGGATTAGGAGACATGCAAAAAATAGTGGTAAAAAGTATATTATATCATACATCTTCAGTCAGTTAGGGTGCAATACTCAATGCATTAATAGACATGATTAAAATCCATATAAAAAGTTTTGAACATTTATTGGTGAAACCACTCATTCCTCTTGTTACCGCATCCTTCATAGCATAGAAAGGGGAAAGGATTAGGAGACATGCAACAAATAGTGGTGAAAAGTATATTATATCACACATCTTTAGTCAGTCTGCAATACTCAATGCACTAATAGACATGATTGAAATCCATGTAAAATGTTTTGAACATTTATTGGTGAAACCACTTATTCCTCTTGTTACCACATCTTTCATAGCATAGAGAGGGGAAAGGATTAGGAGACATGCAACAAATAGTGGTGAAAAGTATATTATATCACACATCTTCAGTCAATAAGTGTGCAATACGCAATGCATTAATAGACATGATTGAAATCCATGTAAAAAGTTTTGAACATTTATTGGTGAAACCACTCATTCCTCTTGTTACCGCATCCTTCATATCATAGAAAGGGGAAGGGATTAAGAGACACGCAACAAATAGTGGGGAAAAGTGTATTATATCACACATCTCCAGTCAGTCAGGATGCAATACCCAATGCACTAATAGGCATGGCTTAAATCCATGTAAAAAGTTTTAAACACTTATTAGTGCAAATACCACTCATTCCTCTCGTTCCATCTTTAATAGCATAGAGAGGGGAAATGACTAGGACGCATGCAACAAAATAGTGGTAAAAAGTTTATTATATCACACATCTTCAGTCAGCCAGGGTGCAATACGCAATGCACTAATAGGTATGATTGAAATCCATGTAAAAAGCTTTAAACATTTATTGGTGAAACCACTCATTCCTCTTGTTACCGCATCCTTCATAGCATAGAGAGGGGAAAGGATAAGGAGACACGCAACAAATAGTGGTGAAAAATATATTATATCACACATCTTCAATCAGTCAGGATGCAATACTCAATGCACCAATAGACATGATTGAAATCCATGTAAAATGTTATGAACATTTATTAGTGAAACCACTCATTCCTCTTGTTACCGCATCCTTCATAGCATAGAGAAGGGAAATGACTAGGACACATACAACAAATAGTGGTGAAAAGTGTATTATATCACACAACTTTAGTCAGCCAGGGTGCAATACGCAATGCACTAATAGGTATGATTGAAATCCATGTAAAACGTTTTAAATATTTATTAGTGAAACCACTCATTCCTCTTGTTACCGCATCATTCATAGCATAGAGAGGGGAAAGGATTAGGAGACACGCAACAAATAGTGGTGAAAAGTATATTATATCACACATCTTCAATCAGTCAGGGTGCAATACTTAATGCATTAATAGACATGATTGAAATCCATGTAAAACGTTTTGAACATTTATTGGTGAAACCACTCATTCCTATTGTTACCGCATCCTTCATAGCATAGAGAGGGGTAAGGACTAGGACACATGCAACAAATAGTGGTGAAAAGTGTATTATATCACACATCTTCAGTCAGCCAGGGTGCAATACACAACGCAATAATAGGTATTATTGAAATCCATGTAAAAAGTTTTGATCATTTATTGGTGAAACCACTCATTCCTCTTGTTTCCGCATCCTTCATAGCATAGAGAGGGGAAAGGATTACGAGACATGCAACAAATAGTGGTGAAAAGTATATTATATCACACATCTTCCGTCAGTCAGGGTGCAATACTTAATGCACTAATAGACATGATTGAAATCCATGTAAAAAGTTTTGAACATTTATTGGTGAAACCACTCATTTCAATTGTTACCGCATCTTTCATAGCATAGAGAGGGGAAAGGATAAAGAGGCAAGCAACAAATAGTAGTGAAAAGTATATTATATCACACATCTTCAGTCAGCCAGGGTGCAATACGCAATGCAATAATAGGTATTATTGAAATCCATGTAAAACGTTTTGATCATTTATTGGTGAAACCACTCATTCCTCTTGTTACCGCATCCTTCATAGCATACAGAGGGGAAAGTATTACGAGACACGAACCAAATAGTGGTGAAAAGTATATTATATCACACATCTTCAGTCAGTCAGGGTGCAATACTTAATGCACTAATAGACATGATTGAAATCCATGTAAAAAGTTTTGAACACTTATTGGTGAAACCACTCATTTCTATTGTTACCGCATCTTTCATAGCATAGAGAGGAAAAAGGATAAGAAGACAAGCAACAAATAGTAGTGAAAAGTATATTATATCACACATCTTCGGTCAGAATGGGTGCAATACTCAATGCACTAATAGACATGATTGAAATTCATGTAAAAAGTTTTGAACATTTATTGGTTAAACCACTCATTCCTCTTGTTACCGCATCTTTCATAGCATAGAGAGGGGAAAGGATTAGGAGACACACAACAAATAGTGGTGAAAAGTATATTATATCACACATCTTCGGTCAGAATGGGTACAATACTCAATGCACCAATAGACATGATTGAAATTCATGTAAAACGTTTTGAACATTTATTGGTGAAACCACTCATTCCTCTTGTTACCGCATCCTTCATAGAATAGAGAAGGGAAAGGATTAGGAAAATCGCAACATATAGTGGTGAAAAATATATTATATCACACATCTTCAGTCAATCAGCGTGCAATACTCAATGCACTAATAGACATGATTGAAATCCATGTAAAAACTTTTGAACATTTATTGGTGAAACCACTCATTCCTCTTGTTACCGCATCCTTCATAGCATAGAGAGGGGAAAGGATTAGGAGACACGCAATAAATAGTGGTGAAAAGTATATTATTTCACACATCTTCAGTCAGTCAGGGTGTAATACTCAATGCATAAATAGACATGATTGAAATCCATGTAAAAACTTTTGAACATTTATTGGTGAAACAACTCATTCCTCTTATTACCGCATCCTTCATAGCATAGAGAGGGGAAAGAACTAGGACACATGCAACAAATAGTGGTGAAAAGTGTATTATATCACACATCTTCAGTCAGCCAGGGTGCAATACGCAATGCACTAATAGGTATTATTGAAATCCATGTAAAAAGTTTTGATCATTTATTGGTGAAACCACTCATTCCTCTTGTTACCGCATCCTTCATAGCATAGAGAGGGGAAAGGATTACGAGACACGCAATAAATAGTGGTGAAAAGTATATTATATCACATATCTTCAGTCAGTGAGGGTGCAATACTGAATGCACTAATACACATGATTGAAATCCATGTAAAAAGTTTTGAATATTTATTGGTGAAACCACTTATTTCTCTTGTTACCGCATCTTTCATATCATAGAGAGGGGAAAGGATAAGGAGACAAGCAACAAATAGTGGTGAAAAGTATATTATATCACACATCTTCGGTCATAATGGGTGCAATACTCAATGCACTAATAGACATGATTGAAATTCATGTAAAAAGTTTTGAACATTTATTGGTGAAACCACTCATTCCTCTTGTTGCCGCATCTTTCATAGCATAGGGAGGGGAAAGGATTAGGAGACACACAACAAATAGTGGTGAAAAGTATATTATATCACACATCTTCGGTCAGAATGGGTGCAATACTCAATGCACTAATAGACATGATTGAAATCCATGTAAAAAGTTTTGAACATTTATTGGTGAAACCACTCATTCCTCTTGTTACCGCATCCTTCATAGCATAGAGAGGGGAAATGAGTAGGAGACATGCAACAAATAGTGGTGAAAAGTATATTATATCACACATCTTCAATCAGTCAGGATACAATACTCAATGCACTAATAGACATGATTGAAATCCATGTAAAAAGTTTTGAACATTTATTGGTGGAACCACTCATTCCTTTTGTTACCGCATCTTTCATAGCATAGAGAGGGGAAACGATTAGGAGACACGCAACAAATAGTGGTGAAAAATATATTATATCACACATCTTCAGTCAGACAGCGTGCAATACTCAATGCACTAATAGACATGATTGAAATTCATGTAAAAAGTTTTGAACATTTATTGGTGAAACTACTCATTCCTCTTGTTATTGCATCCTTCATAGCATAGAGAGGGGAAAGGATTACGAGACACGCAACAAATAATGGTTAAAAGTATATTATATCACACATCTTCAGTCAATCAGCGTGCAATACTCAATGCACTAATAGTCATGATTGAAATCCATGTAAAAATTTTGAACATTTATTGGTGAAACCACTCATTCCTCTTGTTACCGCATCCTTCATAGCATAGAGAGGGGAAAGGATTAGGAGACACGCAACAAATAGTGGTGAAAAATATATTATATCACACATCTTCAGTCAGTCAGGGTGCAATACTTAATGCACTAATAGACATGATTGAAATCCATGTAAAAAGCTTTGAACATTTATTGGTGAAACCACTCATTCCTCTTGTTACCGCATCTTTCATAGCAGAGAGAGGGGAAAGGATTAGGAGACACGCAACAAATAGTGGTGAAAAATATATTATATCACACATCTTCACTCAGACAGGGTGCAATACTCAATGCACTAATAGACATGATTGAAATCCATGTAAAAAGTTTTAAATATTTATTGGTGAAAGCACTCATTCCTCTTGTTACCGCATCCTTCATAGCATAGATAGGGGAAAGCATTAGGAGACACGCAACAAATAGTGGTGAAAATTATATTATTTCACACATCTTCAGTCAATCAGGGTGTAATACTCAATGCACTAATAGACATGATTTAAATCCATGTAAAAAATTTTGAACATTTATTGATGAAACCACTCATTCCTCATGTTACCGCATCCTTCATAGCATAGAGAGGGGAAAGGATTAGAAGACACGCAACAAATAGTGGTGAAAAGTATATTATATCACACATCTTCAGTCAGTCAGGGTGCAATACTCAATGCACTAATAGACATGATTGAAATCCATGTATAAAGTTTTAAAAATTTATTGGTGAAACCACTCATTCCTCTTGTTACCGCATCCTTCATAGCATAGAGAGGGGAAAGGACTAGGACACATGCAACGAATAGTGGTGTATATCACACATCTTCAGTCAGTCAGGGTGGAATACTTAATGCACTAATAGACATGATTGAAATCTATGTAAAAAGTTTTGAATATTTATTGGTGAAACCACTCATTCCTCTTGTTACCGCATCCTTCATAGCATAGAGAGGGGAAAGGAGTAGGAGACATGCAACAAATAGTGGTGAAAAGTATATTATATCACACATCTACAATCAGTCAAGATACAATACTCAATGCACTAATAGACATGATTGAAATCCATGTAAAAAGTTTTGAACATTTATTGGTGAAACCACTCATTCCTTTTGTTATCGCATCTTTCATAGCATAGAGAGGGGAAAGGATTAGGAGACATGCAACAAATAGTGGTGAAAAGTATATTATATCACACATCTTCAGTCAGACAGGGTGCAATACTCAATGCACTAATAGACATGATTGAAATTCATGTAAAAAGTTTTGAACATTTATTGGTGAAACCATTCATTCCTCTTGTTACCTCATCCTTCATAGCATAGAGAGGGGAAAGGATTACAAGACACGCAAAAAATAGTGTTGAAAAGTATATTATATCACACATCTTCAGTCAATCAGCGTGCAATACTCAATGCACTAACAGACATGATTGAATCCATGTAAAAAATTTTGAACATTTATTGGTGAAACCACTCATTCCTCTTGTTACCGCATCCTTCATAGCATAGAGAGGGGAAAGGACTAGGACACATGAAACAAATAGTGGTGAAAAGTATATTATATCACACATCTTCAGTCAGTCAGGGTGCAATACTTAATGCACGAATAGACATGATTGAAATCCATGTAAAAAGGTTTGAACATTTATTGGTGAAACCACTTATTCCTCTTGTTACCGCATCTTTCATAGCATAGAGAGGGGAAAGGATAAGGAGACACGTAACAAATAGTGGTGAAAAGTATATTAGATCAAACATCTTCAGTCAATCAGGGTGTAATACTCAATGCACTAATAGACATGATTGAAATCCATGTAAAAGGTTTTGAACATTTATTGGTGAAACCACTCATTCCTTTTGTTACCGCATCTTTCATAGCATAGAGAGGGGAAAGGATTAGGAGACACGCAACAAATAGTGGTAAAAAATATATTATATCATACATCTTCATTCAGACAGGGTGCAATACTCAATGCACTAATAAACATGATTGAAATTCATGTAAAAAGTTTTGAACATTTATTGGTGAAACCACTCATTCCTCTTGTTACCGCATCCTTCATAGCATAGAGAGGGGAAAGAATTACGAGACACGCAACAAATAGTGGTGAAAAGTATATTATATCACACATCTTCAGTCAGTCAGGGTGCAATACTTAATGAACTAATAGACATGATTGAAATCCATGTAAAAAGCTTTGAACATTTATTGGTGAAACAATTCATTCCTCTTGTTACCGCATCTTTCATAGCATAGAGAGGGGAAAGGATAAGGAGACACGCAACAAATAGTGGTGAAAAGTATATTAGATCAAACATCTTCAGTCAATCAGGGTGTAATACTCAATGCACTAATAGACATGATTGAAATCCATGTAAAAAGTTTTGAACATTTATTGGCGAAACCACTCATTCCTTTTGTTACCGCATCTTTCATAGCATAGAGAGGGGAAAGGATTAGGAGACACGCAACAAATAGTGGTGAAAAATATATTATATCACACATCTTCAGTCAGACAGGGTGCAATACTCAATGCACTAATAGACATGATTGAAATCCATGTAAAAAGTTTTGAACATTTATTGGTGAAACCACTCATTCCTCTTGTTACCGCATCCTTCATAGCATAGAGAGGGGAAAGGATTAGGAGACACGCAACAAATAGTGGTGAAAAGTATATTATATCACACATCTTCAGTCAGACAGGGTGCAATACTCAATGCACTAATAGACATGATTGAAATCCATGTAAAAAGTTTTGAACATTTATTGGTGAAACCACTCATTCCTCTTGTTACCGCATCCTTCATAGCATAGAGAGGGGAAAGGATTAGGAGACACGCAACAAATAGTGGTGAAAAGTATATTATATCACACATCTTCAGTCAGTCAGGGTGCAATACTCAATGCACTAATAGACATGATTGAAATCCATGTAAAAAGTTTTGAACATTTATTGGTGAAACCACTCATTCCTCTTGTTACCGCATCCTTCATAGCATAGAGAGGGGAAAGGATTAGGAGACACGCAACAAATAGTGGTGAAAAGTATATTATATCACACATCTTCAGTCAGTCAGGGTGCAATACTCAATGCACTAATAGACATGATTGAAATCCATGTAAAAAGTTTTGAACATTTATTGGTGAAACCACTCATTCCTCTTGTTACCGCATCCTTCATAGCATAGAGAGGGGAAAGGATTAGGAGACACGCAACAAATAGTGGTGAAAAGTATATTATATCACACATCTTCAGTCAGTCAGGGTGCAATACTCAATGCACTAATAGACATGATTGAAATCCATGTAAAAAGTTTTGAACATTTATTGGTGAAACCACTCATTCCTCTTGTTACCGCATCCTTCATAGCATAGAGAGGGGAAAGGATTAGGAGACACGCAACAAATAGTGGTGAAAAGTATATTATATCACACATCTTCAGTCAGTCAGGGTGCAATACTCAATGCACTAATAGACATGATTGAAATCCATGTAAAAAGTTTTGAACATTTATTGGTGAAACCACTCATTCCTCTTGTTACCGCATCCTTCATAGCATAGAGAGGGGAAAGGATTAGGAGACACGCAACAAATAGTGGTGAAAAGTATATTATATCACACATCTTCAGTCAGTCAGGGTGCAATACTCAATGCACTAATAGACATGATTAAAATCCATCAAAAAAGTTTTGAACATTTATTGGTGAAACCACTCATTCTTCTTGTTACCTCATCTTCCATGGTATAGAGAGGGGAAAGGATCAGGAGACACGCAACAAATAGTGGTAAAAAGTGTATTATATCACACATCTTCAGTCAGCCAGGGTGCAATACGCAATGCACTAATAGGTATGATTGAAATCCATGTAAAAAGTTTTAAACATTTATTGGTGAAACCACTCATTCCTCTTATTACCGCATCCTTCATAGCATAGAGAGGGGAAAGTATTAGGAGACACGCAATAAATAGTGGTGAAAAGTATATTATATCACACATCTTCAGTCAGCGTGGGTGCAATACACAATGCACTAATAGACATGATTGAAATCCATGTAAAAAGTTTTAAAAATTTATTGGTGAAACCACTCATTCCTCTTGTTACCGCATCCTTCATAGCATAGAGTGGGAAAAGGATTAGGAAACACGCAACAAATAGTGGTGAAAAGTATATTATATCACACATCTTCAGTCAATCAGCGTGCAATACTCAATGCACTAATAGACATGATTGAAATTCATGTAAAAACTTTTGAACATTTATTGGTGAAACCACTCATTCTTCTTGTTACCGCACCCTTCATAGCATAGAGAGGGGAAAGGATTAGGAGACATGCAACAAATAGTGGTAAAAAGCATATTATATCACACATCTTCAGTCAGTCAGGGTGCAATACTCAATGCACTAAAAGACATGATTGAAATCCATGTAAAAAGTTTTGAACATTTATTGGTGAAACCACGTATTCCTCTTGTTACCGCATCCTTCATAGCATAGAGAGGGGAAAGGATTAGGAGACACGCAACAATCAGTGGTGAAAAGTATATTATATCACACATCTTCAGTCAATCAGCGTGCAATACTCAATGCACTAATAGACATGATTGAAATCCATGTAAAAAGTTTTGAACATTTATTGGTGAAACCACTCATTCCTCTTGTTACCGCATCTTTAATAGCATAGAGAAGGGAAAGGATTAGGAAACACGCAACAAACAGTGGTGAAATATATATTATATCACACATCTTCAGTCAGACAGGGTGCAATACTCAATGTCCTAATCGACATGATTGAAATCCATGTAAAAAGTTTTGAACATTTATTGGTGAAACCACTCATTCCTCTTGTTACCGCATCCTTCATAGCATAGAGAGGGGAAAGGATGAAGAGACACGCAACAAATAGTGGTGAAAAGTATATTATATCACACATCTTCAGTCAGTCAGGGTGCAATACTCAATGCACTAATAGACATGATTGAAATCCATCTAAAAAGTTTTGAACATTTATTGGTGAAACCACTCATTCCTCTTGTTACCGCATCCTTCATAGCATAGAGAGGGGAAAGGATGAAGAGACACGCAACAAATAGTGGTGAAAAGTATATTATATCACACATCTTCAGTCAGTCAGGGTGCAATACTCAATGCACTAATAGACATGATTGAAATCCATCTAAAAAGTTTTGAACATTTATTGGTGAAACCACTCATTCCTCTTGTTACCGCATCTTTCATGGCATAGAGAGTGGAAAGGATTAGGAGACACGCAACAAATAGTGGTGAAAAGTATTTATATCACACATCTTCAGTCAGTCAGGATGCAATACTCAATGCATTTATAGACATGATTGAAATCCATGTAAAAAGTTTTGAACATTTATTGGTAAAATCACTCATTCCTCTTGTTACCGCATCCTTCATAGCATAGAGAGGGGAAAGGATTACGAGACACGCAACCAATAGTGGTGAAAAGTATATTATATCACACATCTTTAGTTAGTAAGGGTGCAATACTCAATGCACTAATAGACATGATTGAAATCCATGTAAAAAGTTTTGAACAATTATTGGTGAAACCACTTATTCCTCTTGTTAACGAATCTTTCATAGCATAGAGAGGAGAAAGGATTAGGAGACACGCAACAAATAGTGGTGAAAAGTATACACATCTCCAGTCAATCAGGGTTCAATACCCAATGCACTAATAGGCATGGCTTAAGTCCATGTAAAAAGTTTTAAACATATTAGTGAAAATACCACTCATTCCTCTTGTTACTGCTCTTTCATAGTATAGAAAGGGGAAAGGACTAGGAGATATTCAACAAATAGTGGTTAAAAATATATTATATCACACATCTTCGGTCAGCCAGGGCACAATACTCAATGTACTAATAGACATAGTTGAATCCATGTAAAAAGTTTTAAACATTTATTGGTGAAAATACCACTCATTCCTCTTGTTACTGCATCCTTCATAGCATAGAGAGGAGAAAGGATTAGGAGGCAAGCAATAAATAGTGGTGAAAAGTATATTATATCACATATCTTCAATCAGCCAGGATGCAATACTCAATGCACTAATAGGCATGATTGAAATCCATGTAAAAGTTTTAAACATTTATTGGTGAAACCACTCGTTCCTCTTGTTACCGCATCTTTCATAGCATAAAGAGGGGAAAGGACTAGGAGACAGGCAACAAATAATGGTGAAAAGTAAATTTTATCACACATCTTCAGTCAGTCAGTGTGCAAATACTCAATGCACTAATAGGCATGATTGAAATCCATGTAAGAAGTTTTAAAACATTTGTCGGTAAAGATACCACTCATTCCTCTTGCTATTGCATCTTTTCTCGCTTCTGAAGGCAGGAGGAAGATGAAGCGGTTGAAATCATTCTATCGGATGGCTACCAAATTGCCCATAAGTCCGAACCCTATCTCAAAATGTTTGGCAGTGGAAAATCCTACTTCAAGAGCCAACATCTCTAACTCGTTTCCTGTATCACAGATCATCCTTTTAGCACAATCACAACAGGACAGAATACAACAATTTCACTAAATAAGGAGTTGTTTTCGCTTCATCGGGGAGAGATTTGACGTCAACTTCAATGTGCACTCTTTTTTTTAAATTTTTTATTTAACCATTACAATAGTGATGGCTGAAAAGTCGTGATTCCTCTGTTTTCTTCTTCAATGCATCATGTTTAGCTCAATCTTTCTCCCAGCGAATGAGTCTCCGGTACTAATCAGTATGTTTTGTAAGCAAGCAAGGGAGATAAATGAAACTGGACATGAAGAGATTTGAGAAATACAACCCAATTAATAGAATAACATGTTTTTCCAGAAGAAAATAAGGAATAGATGAAGACGGGTGCATCAAATTAAACTTATTTAAGACTGAGGTTACTCATGTTACTCTATTTCTAAATCCAAAATCCACATAACATATCGTAACATTATGCATGCAGTAGACTTCAGAATTTCTTAGAGGTCGTTCGGTAGGGTGTATAAGAATAGTGTTGAATAAAGTGTATTGGTAATGCATTGGTTAGTAATGCAAGCATTAGTTATGCAGAGATTATTTTTTATCCACTGTTTGGTGTGGTGTATTAAAAATTAAAATGTATTGCATAATTTTTAAGAAAATTAATTGTTTACAAAAACTGCCCTCCATATTCTTTACCTTTAAGAGACTTAAGGATAATTTTGTCTTAAATCATGCCAATGCATCCATTAATAGACTTGGTATTAGCATGGTTTGCTATGTATTAATTATACATAGGATAATATCAAATAGGTTGTATAATCAATACTTGCATTAGTATACATAGGTTGAAAAAAGTGTACCAAACAAGGGATTAGTAATACCAAAAGTTAATGCATGTATTATTCTCTCCAATGCATCCTACCACACGACCGCTTAGGTAAGAAGTTAGTCAATGAAAACTTAAAACTACATTGGTGAAAAGACCGGACCTGTCAGAAAGTTCTTGATAGAGCTTTTCAAGTATTTGTACTCATCTTCTAGGCCATAACCACTTGCTACTGGAACAACTATATTGTCAATCATCAACTCCTAAATAGAACACAAAAAAATTAGATAAATATTATTATGCTACTACTCATGAGAAGCAGGAAAAGAAAACATTAAGAAGTTTGCAAGCATAACAATATGTAAAAGAGATAACAGAATTATCAATAATGCAGAATAACAGATTAATCCCTGACATCTGATGGATAGGAAGTGGCTTGCTTTTTGTCATGTGAAAAACTATTGGTCCCACCTTTACAGAAAAACTAGTCGAAAATGTATATGGATGCAATTTCAGTGTATAGCAATTTTACTGACATTATGTGGGGTAATCTCTTGAGCTTTATACCTACGGACAATATTCAATCACTTAAAATTGTCCAACTTACCACGGTTGGAGATCTCTATTCCCTACAATATGTTTGAAAAATTGGTTATGGAGAATAAGAATTAGCTTGAGGCGTGTCACGTATATTGTCCTTATGGATATTTCACTCACACAGTGATATATAAAATTAGGCGTATCCCCTAGGTTTCAACAAGCTCTTCCCGTTATTAAACTGGGAACAAAACTAGCAGAAAACTCAAGAAAGAAACCCAGCATATAGGAGGAAAAGATGATTCAGAAAATTGTATTAGAAAGTTATGTTAGAAAGCGTGTCTTTAGCTATCCAAAAATCATGTTTATATAGGCATTGCTCCAACGGCTAGATAACGACTAGTTAATGGCTAGTTTGACTCTGTAAATTAACTTACTAAATAATAAATAAATGTAAGGATTTTTCAAAGAAAAAAGATTTTCCAAGTCAAGATGAACATTACCTTTTGAAATATCACTAATTTTCCAACAATCCCTCACATATCTCAAAAGGGATATTAGAAATAAATAAAGAAAGAAAGAAAGAGAGATAATTTGCTGAGTTTTGAGTATAATGAAATTCATCTGGTGTCTTATAGACTATGAACCAGATATAGATAAAATAAGATTTACCTTACAGAATAATTGATGAAGTTGATAACTTCTATGAACCAAAAATTCTTGTCATAAGCTAGAGATCTTATTCATCATATTATACCCCCACAATTTCTGTTGTTATCACAGTTTTGCGCTAGTAGGCCATCCGCACGCCGGTTTTCAACTTTCAAGAGTGCTCTAGAAATTTTTTGCCATAATTTTCATAGGAGAGGCCCCACTCCACACTCATATAGGTCCATCCATCAAGTGTATTGTGCCGCGTGATACACCACCTATAAAAGGCTATGGATTATTAAATTAAGAGTTTAAATAACTCGGCCTCACATTCCTTGCAGTCTTGCACTATACACCACACCATAGGAAGAGACATAATTTGATAGTGCATATTCAACTAACTTGTTATTACCCATATGAACCTACTTCATAGGATCTCCAATCACATAGGTTGGGTTACCATCATTGTTGACACATCTCAAATTGGAAAAAGTCTCAACCCTTCAATGTTTCACTTATAAGTCAAAGGATCGGTCAAATCCTTTTTTGACTACACATAATATATATAAAAATTCTTATCTCTAAGCAATTGCTTTATCACATTATGTCTCAAGAGAATGTGTCTACTCTTCTCATTGAAAGATTTATTTTCTTATAATGGCTATTGCGCCTCGGCAATCACAATTCATCGACACAAATATTGTCGGCTTAATTCCTAGTAGAATATTCACCAAGAGGTTGCTTAATCACCCTTATTGCCAGGAAATTTCAATACCACAACACCCCACCAAAAGGTGATCACACAATCACTAGTGATCTTTTTATCATCTGAATCAACGATTCAATATCATCATTGCATCCTTCCAATACAATGGAAAATTCACATACAAAATACTAACTCATAGTATTTCTCAAGTAAGGCATAAAATCATCTCAAATGAAATAAAACTTGACTTCTGTACAAGTGCCTTTTGAAACATCTTTCAACACATAAGAATTTATTTTCTTTATGTATCTTCCATAGTCAAGAATTTATTTTCTAAATATAGAAGCAACTTTAACTTCTACAGAAATATCTCAAATCAATAGGAAACGGATCATAATTCAACGACTTTCATCACCCAAATGACTAAGAGATCCGAAATGAAATAACTTTTCAGAGCCAAAAAAATAACATATTTTTTTTATCTATTAATATAATTTTTTTGCCACAACAAATCTCAATTTTGTAAGGGTTCATTACAATAATTTTAATAAAAATTTTCCTCATTATTCCCCCTTATGATCAGGCTACATAGCCGTTGGCAATACATTCTCGACCCCCTCACTTTCGAAAATTTCAGACCATTAAGGAGATAATCTTTTCACAACTCATAAGGAGTTCCATTTTATAAATTACAAGCTAATAATATAGCTTCAACCAAAATATTTTATCTCTAAATTAGAAAATATGTATGTCCAGAGATATCAAATTCATGACAAAAGGTCACCAACCTTTTAAATAGTATATAAATGTAAATACCATTTATTCTCGTGATCTCAAGCAACATAAGCAAATTTTCCTTTTGACGTGTCAGGAAATTCTACAGCTACCGAAATAACTAATATCATATTGCCTCTTCAAGGTGTTAAAAGAGAATATTTAAAACACTCTAGATCAAGAGAACTACAAAATCAGTGCAGTATCTTTCACTATGCAAAATGCACATACAAAATTATAAATACAAATTCACATCAACAAATAATGTACAACTATAAATACATCTAAAATTGAAAGGACATTATATGTATCATTCTGATGTCAAAGTTTATACGCCTATTATGTTCTCACGAGAATAAGCATGAAAGAATAAATATTGAAGAGGTATATAGTAGTTCAATTATGTATACCTGACACTTAGATATAATGTTACGCAAAACATATCAAGTGAAAGATATTACCGTATGTCTTTAAAGTTCATCAGAATTCCATAAGTGGTATTCTCCATAAAACCATTCTGCAAACTTGAAGTGTAGGTCCCATTTTCCAAATTAGAACAATAACTTGGACAACATCAAATTTGATTATCCATAATTAAAAAAATGTGGAAATATCCTTAAGATTGTTGGAAAAATTGGTTATGGAGAATAAGAATTAGCTTGAGGCGTGTCAATGACACTGTCCTTAAGGATATTTCGCCCACACAGTGATATATAAAATTAGGCATATCCCCCCGGATTCAGCGAGTTCTTCCAGTTATTAAACTGGGAACAGAACTAGGAGAAAACTCAAGAAAGGAACCCAGCATATAGGAGGAAAAGATGATTCAGAAAGTTATGTTAGAAAGTGTATCTTTAGCTCTCCAAAGACCATGTTTATATAGTCGTTGCTCCAACAACTAGATAACGGCTAGCTAACGGCTAGTTTGACTCTATTAATTGTAAAATAACTTACTAAATAATAAGTAAATGTAATGATTTTTCAAATAGAAAAGATTTTCCAAGTCAAGATGAACATTACCTTTTGAGATATCACTAATATTCCAACACTATATCCTTCTGAATTCTCATAAAGAAAATTCCCCCTTCCCATTCCCCTTCCCCTTCCCCTTCCCCTTCCCATTCCCATTCCCATTCCCATTCCCCTGCTCCCGCTTTTCCTGCACCCTAAAAGAACAGGATAAGCTTCAAGAGTCTACTCTGTTTCCATTGTTGTCATCATTTTTGCTAAGTAACAATATGTTCTGTATAAGGGCCAAAAAGGTATGCACTGACTACATCCTTAAAAAGCCAAGGAGGTCTCACTGAATTTCCTAATTTACAACCAAGTGTTTCAGAGATGGTTAATGCCCATCATTATTTCAAATGTTCAAATGGAACTGCAATGATCCCTTAAAAGCATAGAAAGTTTTACATCAGATAAAGCAAAAGATAATGAAACCAATAGCTTACTTTATAGAGTTTTGGATGATTAAGAAAAAATAATAAATATAATAAAATTTTGGGGTGATGCGAAAAGAATGTATTAACCTGCCAACAAATACCTGAGTTGTGGTGCTCCAGGGGTTGATGCTTTTATTGAAGTCAAGAACAGATACTGTTGAGCCTGGTTTTAAGACTCGACATATCTCTGTCATAGCTTTATGTCTATCGACCACATTTCGTAATCCATAGCCAATAGTAACAGCATCAAAGAAGGAGTCAGGAAAGGGTAAATCAAGTGCATTGCCTTCCATCCACCTTCATTATCATATGCATTAATACTTCACAATGACTAAGGGAACATGAAATGCTAATTGGAAGGAGTAAGAAGGTAAAGAGTACAGAAGATAATACACATGTAACTGGTAAAATTAGTGTGTGAAAACATTTTGGAACTTGACTAAATTTTATTTTTAAAAGCAGATTTTGCTAACTTTTTGTTGGCAAATAACCTTCCAAACATAATTTGTTTGAATAAATTGACAGTTTAATTACCAATGCTCACTTAATGTTCTTGTAACATGTCTTTGAACGTAATTTCTGCCGAGTAGAAGCGGTTAATAATTGTTCCTTTGAGAAATCAAGACCAACCGCCTGCAAGGGAAAAGGCCAGTTCAGTGAGATTTGACATCAGAAAATTCATGAATTAAGATAACCAGCCTAGGCTGCCTTCATCAAGTAATCCACTTACATTGCAAAAATTAATCTTGATTTAAAGTACGCAAAATACAGTCAAATAACTGAGAAGATACATATTTTAGTGACATAAGAATCATGCAGCTCTGCTGTGAGCAGTTTTTTGTTACATTTCTGAAATAAATAAATAAAATGGAACATTTAAATGATGCGAAAAGTGCAGCTTTCATTTGTTTGGCAGCCAACTCAAATGAAAGCAATAGCCATTAGCAAAAGAAGAAGAAGAAGAAGGACAACAAAAAAAAACATTAATCATCAGGCTAGCAATTGACATAAGAAATATCGTGAAACAAAACCCTGAGATCTCAGTACAACTAACTGGCTAAGATTTATAGAAGAACTTCACATATTGAAACAAATCTGTCATTCAGAAAGTTGAGTGATAATGCAGGACAGGATAAGTTGAGATTTGGAAGAAGTAAAACAGGAAACGTTAGTCCAGGGAACTTGAAAACTGCTAAATGATGTTATTACCTAGATGCTCACTAGAGGAGAAAAGGTAAAACACAGTTCACAAAATCAACCTAAAATCAAGACCTAGACAAACTAGAAGTGACAATATCTTACCAGGTTCAAGGTCATTCAAGAAATTTTTGTTTTTCCCTTTCGGTGAGTATTCAAGAAACTTAAGCCAGAGAGATGGTCTCCTTTACTTAGTCATAGGAGACATGATTTCTTCAACAAGGTTTTTCATTAAGCAGAAACAGATAGGCAGGAGCTGGAAGATGCATCAAGCGACACATGAATTTGCCGAGTTATGAAGGATGTCGATTAGCCAAAAAACAAAAAGATTGACTGGACAGAGATAAAGAGAAAATTTCTGATTCTCATAACAGAACAACAGGTCACTATAAAACAGTTAATGAGGCACCCAGGGACGTTACATTTTGTTTTGACCGAAAAGTACGTAGACAAGGAGGAGAAACGGAAACCTTTTGGAAGGAACTAGGAATGAAGGCACAAGTTTTTTCTCTTCCTTGAAAGAATGTTATCTTTCCTTACTTCTTATCTCCACATGATAGTTCAACACCACAGTAATTCATTTCTTTTCTTTCTTATTTTTCTTATTGCTTTCATTTACCATAAAACAAAGGAAAGATAAATATGTCTTGACATTTGGAAATTCCACAGGATCAGCTTACTGAATTTCTCAGAATGGTCAATGGAAGAGTTAAGTTGCTTCAGAAATGGTGCATAATAACCAGCAAAACCGCAATGTCACATAAAAAAAAAGAATAAAACTAAACCAGAGATAGCAGAAGGAAAGAAACGGATACCTTGCCATAGGGTCCAACTCTTTCAGATAAAAGAAATGTCAAATCCCCACTTCCACAACACACATCCAGTACATTGTCCCCATCTTTGGCTCTGCAATACAATCTCGAACATTCCAGCTTAACTAGAACATAAATGTAGTTCAAATTCAAGAATTATATGCCTAAGAACAGAGGGAAAAAGCTGAAATTTCTAACCTCTTTCCCGTGTCCTGTCATTCTTCCCTTTTAAATGGATTTAAATAATATGCACTAACAGTGTAAGATTTTCATTAATTTAATAGCCAAGTATAGTAACATAGTGCACATGGATTAGTTACTCTATTAGCATGGATAACTTAAACACATTCCTAACGTCCAGCATGTTTTAAATTTCCGAAAAATAGTTAAGTACTTTATTTCAATATTAACCATTCTCAGTGTATTTACAAAGAACAAGCATCTCATGCTTTACCTAGTGTCAGATGCAGCTCTTATTTTCAATGCCGAGTATGGATATATATGTGAAAACCCACTAAGATTTCAACAACTGAACGATAAATTTTAAAAGTAAAATAAGTTCAGAGCTAAGAACTTTAACGGTTGAATGCGTATTGCTTAAATCATGGATCTGCCTTAGGCTTTACCCAAAGAAAGGCAACTAAACTTCCATTTTTTCCTTCATTCCAAAAATATGAAGGGTTTCAACGGAACAGGTCAAATTATCCAATAACAGTCTCAACTGGGACACATTCCTTAATTTTCGAATTTACATATTAACTCTTTATTTAATTATTAAAAATATGCTCACAGAGAAATTTTGACTCCAGTGTCATATAACAGTGTCACATAAAAATAGGCAGCAACAGTATATCACCTTGTTAGATTAATATAAAATATTTTCTCCATCCCAATTTATGTGATATACTATTCCCGAAAAGTACGATACCTTCTAATTTTAAATTTGTCAGATGATTTATCACACAAATATCCATGTCTAATTTTTGAACACAAGTTTATGATTTCAAGCTCCGTGCAAAAACAAACAAGTGTCACATAAATTAGGAACGGGCGGGGACGGAAGGAGAAAGAAATTTTACCCGGTCCAAGAAACGGCCATTCTTTTCCATATACGGTGTTGACCCAAGCTCAGGAGATCATTCAACTGCAAACATGAAAATGTTAAACATAGGAAGTGACAATTTGAATAGTGAATGGAGATTCATTTTAGTGCAGCAGCAGAGGTGGTGCGCACGTTATCATAAACAGGGGCAATGCGGTTAAAAAGTGCTTGCCGTTGTTCACCGGAACACCGAATTGGCAATTTCCGTGTAAGCCGGAAAGTGGGTCCTGGAAGTGAAGATATAGCAAGGTGAAGGGAAGCCATTGTTACTCCTGTCTTAGCTCTGAGAATCTGATGATGACTTTTTCGTCTTTAAAGGGATAATGTCAGTTTGGTCCCTCACTATTGTAAATTTCTCAATTTGAACCCATGAAATGATAAATTGAAATCATTTACTTTTGTTCAAGTGGTAAGCAAAAAAGAAGACCTTGAGGAAGGTTAGAAAAAATTACTTTCTTCCATAATGTGACGATATTTGACTGGTTGCAAAATTATATAAAAAAACTAAAATTTGTGATATAAAAGAAGCTACAAACATTTATATAACAATAAATTATCTCACTAAAAATAAAATTGAAAATTAAATTAAAATTTATTTTAAATAGAAAAAATGTTATTTTTGTTTGACAAACTATGAGAAATCATGACACCTACATTTGGACAAAGAAGTATTATATATATATATATGACAAATTAGAAATCAATAAAATAATTTTAAATCCAACATAACCAGAACTACTTACTATGTATACTACTATTATACGGAGATGGCAAGCGGTGTGGGATGGTGCACATTCTGTTTTAACCAGTAAAATCTTAATATGCTCCGCCTCGCCTCGCAATGTATTGTATTTTTACCCACGTCTACATGTCCCACTAGATTTTTTTTATTTTCTTAAATTAAATAGTTGCTAGGCATCTTCAATGTTAAATTTACAAACTAACCTCGAAGATAGCTGGTCCTGAACTTTTATGTAACTTGTGCAGGTTTAAGTTTTCTAGTGTGGTCCATTGAATTACGCCTCATCAACAACACGATCTTAACCATTCCAATATAAGAACATTTCTTATGTGAATTAACACTCTTGCTACCTAATTAATTTCACCCGACCAATAGAAGTTTAACCATAGATAATTTTTTTGACTTTTAACCTAAATGGTTGCCGATTAGTTAGATGTGTTGAGTTGAGCATGTTCTAGCATGGATGTGTTTTGATGATTAATAAACTAGCATCAATTATATTGAAAGAACAAGTTTTATGGACAAGATACTATGCTACTAAACTAGTGTGCAGAAATGATACGCAGATGTCAAAATCAGGTTCATGGCAGGATGATGCAAAATGCTGACCAAACATGGAAAGAGAAATTACATGTGCAAGTTGGATTCCAGAAGAAAGTCAGTTCGCGTGCAACAAGAAAATATCTTAACTGGAGAAATCTGCGTTTTCAAAAGGTTTCAACAAATAAGGGATTAACTTTCATAGAAGGAAAATGTTGAGGAAGTTAAAACAAATAATGATACTAAATCAAATTAGGAGAGGTTTTTCTTAACCAAAATATTCTAGGTTTTGGAGCATTAATTGGAGAAGAATTTTAGCCACACTCACACCTATATAAAGAGAGATATTGCTACCGCGCAAAAGAATACTATTTACACAAATCAAGTATTTACTCTTGACAAAGCAATCACGGCAAGAAGGTGCTCTCAAAGGATTCAAGTTGCTCAACTAAAGAACCTATTCCTAAAGATGAAGTTGCTTAGTTCTTTACTTGTTAGGTTGAATCTATTGTTCTTGCATTGTAATCTATTTGCTTTTGAGAAGTATAATCATAGGTTAGCACAAAAATATTAAAGTTTTTGTTTCACTTGCTAGACTAGAGTAAGTTTAGAAAGGGGTCGTTGTAATTTGAGTTGATATTAAGATTGGGTACTAGAGTTAGTCTCCTTGTTATTGAGTTGTAGCCTAAAATTTCTCTTTAAAATTAGTTAAGGTTTGAAGGAAAATCCTACAAGGGTAAACCGTGATTTTTACTATCCTGAGCAAGGAGATTTTTCACGTAAAATCAATGTGTTCTTTGCATTTTGCACTTTACTAGATGTTTGTGTTTGTCTTAGAACCAAGTTCTTTGATTTGCGAAAATCGGGTAAGACACAATTCATCTTCCTCCCGCCTCTCATGTGTAGGTGCAAGCTAAATAACAATTAGTATTAGAGCATGTTCTTTTATCATAGGCTAACACCTTGAACGGATAAAAGATGCATGCACCACTGATCATGCCCAACTATGCCTTATAAAAAGGACTAAGCGGTCGCTGCAAAAATAATCTGGTTCTAGAGTCCGAAGTCGAATCCCACAGGGAACTAACCTATTTGCTACAACTTTTCAGTATCACTAATGATAAGCTGAGACAACTTTTAGAGTTCAAGAATTGATTTGTGAATTAACATAAATTACTTAACTAAAGAAAAATGACAATAAAAACTACTCCCTCCGTTTCAATTTATGTTAACTTGTTTGACTGGGCACGCAGTTTAAGAAAAAATGAATACTTTTAGAATTTGTGGTCTTAAACAAGTCAAAAAGGAGCCCAGAGTATTTGTGTTGTTATAAAAGCTTCTCATTAAGGGTAGAATTGTAAGTTTAAGCTAAATTGTTATCAAATTTAGAAAGGGGTCGTTCTTTTTGGAACGGACCAAAAAGAAAATAGGTTCACATAAACTGGAACAGAGGGAGTATCATTTAACAAGAATGAGGTTGAATTAAGGATAAAAAGATCTAAGGTTTGCGATTTCCCCAATTGTCGGATTAATTCCTGACACGTGAGCTATAATCTCGCCTTTTTGTTTAGCACAATTATCTCTCGACCAATTATATAATTTACTAGAAGTATTCTCTCGAACTACTCTAGTTGACAATTCATACAACTCATAAATATCGCGTCAAAGCTTTGTTATCTCTAATCCCGCTTTTAAATTCAAGTAATTAATCTCTTAACGTACTCGAAAGTGGTGTTGTACAACAATACGCTAATCAAATGTTCTCTCTCAAGCAACATAAGATAACTAGACACGATTAATCAAGGTCCCTTCAATTAACCACAAGAAACACATAGTTGAACAATTAAAGAGTAAAAACGGCTCAATTATATCAAAACACAATCAAGACTTCCAGTTTTTGGTTTCATCAACCCTAGATGACGGGTTTAGCTAATCATAACTATGTTAATAACTACATTAAACTACAAATTAAAGGAAAGTGGAGCGAAAAACTCAAGTGATTCGTGCTTCCAAAGTGTTCCGCACCTGCTTGCCTCTCTGATGATGTCCAACCCTTCAAAAACTAACTTTAAAAGGTATTTATATGGTTGGGGTCGAAGTCTACACGTCTAAAAATAGCGAGGAAATAAAAGTGTCTCGGTTAGTATCATCAGCGCTGGGCATTATTAGAGGCACCAACATTACTCTGCGAGGCACTGTCAGAGGCGCCAACATTTCCCCGTGAGTCACTATCAGAGGCGCCAATGACAGTGCCCTGGACAAAGCCTTGCACTGTCTGTGGACATGACTTTTCATTGCCTTGCACGTCTTCTTTTATTGCTCCATTTTGTAGATTTAAGGTATCATTTCGTGCAACTTTTCTCCACTTCATGTCCAAGCATTCCTACACGTGAAATAAGTACTATTAAGCTCAATTGTCGCACAAATTAGCATCTAAACAACAAGCAAGTAGGGTAAATAATTCAAAATATATAGAATTATAGCACGACATCAACACCTTTTCACTTAAATATTTCTCGCGCTCGAGTAAACCAACCAAACACTTCCTCTTCAAGGACCCAACAAGCCACACATTCACAACACACTACACCTATGACCATGGTTGGTAGCGGCAATTAAGCTCTAGCATATGCGGTCAAAATACACTTCCCATACTTATGGCAATTTCAAAACATCCAACATAGGAACAACATGATTATAACAATCTTAGCCTTGAAAAACTAACTCAATGTCACAATGCACCCGAGGCTTGAATACTTAATCTAACAGAGAAGTGAAATAATGTTACATACCATGTGCCCTCACGATAAAATAAAATAGTAAGTAGTCCACACATCCAAATCACATGATGGAATATATCTTAAGGACTTAC
Source organism: Nicotiana knightiana (assembly GCA_005239525.1). Taxonomy (NCBI): domain Eukaryota; kingdom Viridiplantae; phylum Streptophyta; class Magnoliopsida; order Solanales; family Solanaceae; genus Nicotiana; species Nicotiana knightiana. Next base: position 99,193 of record ML431332.1, read on the forward strand.
ACATATGAATAAAACTCACCCACTCTCTCAAAGAAGTCACATGCACGCAAAAGGTACCATAGGCTTGCCCATTATGTAAACCTCTACTAATGTGGGCTCGCTCGGTCTGAAATCAACTAGGACTTTATTATGGTTGTAATGTGGGATAAGGGACGGGTAGGATATATTTAGGATATGGTGGCTAACTCTCCTAAGCACTTTAACACATCACATATTCCACTTTAAGCGCAAAATTCCTTCAATCCACTTCATCATCATAAGATAGCTCGCCCCAGAATATTCTTCCTTCTTCTTTACGCACTTCTTTAGATCAAATTCACTAGCAAAAATAAGAAACCTTTTTTGATTATTTATTCTTTTTTTTTCTTTCTTTTTTCTCTCATTTTTTTTTGTATTTCTGCCTTGCCGCTAGTGAGTTTTTATTTAAAGCACAAGTGCACATTTCTTCCTTCTATTGGTTCCACTAAAAAAGCTATCCCAAGTTTCCTCATTACTTCTTTTTAGCGCTCTCTTTACAATTTAAGTGTTTTAAGAGGTATAATGATCAAAATAAATCAATTAAGAACAAAAGGGGATTGGCTTGCAATGCGGGTGCCAAAAGAAAGGCTTATAGGCTCAAAAGGGTATCTAGGGATGATTTTATTTGTGATAAGAAATAAAGCTCGAAAAGATCAAAGAAATCATAACATCACTTTTCAAACCAAGCAACAGGATTTCGCTTCAATTTACATTTCGGACAAGTTCTAGACTCAAATACAATAACATGGATTATACAAAGAACTCACTTCACACATGGCACATGACTCACTAAGGACAGTCTCATTGGGACTCTAAGTTAAACAAGTATTCACACAGCCAAGACTTATATTAAGCATGAAGCACATGTGAAAACAAGTCAAGCAACCAAGACATAGGAGTCATACCATATGCTATTCATTTTTTTCCCAAGGCATCATCATATATTTAAAATCAAGGAAAGGTGAAACACATGCTAGAACCTAAGTATGCAACAATCAAACAAGTCAAAATGTGCGAATCACATCATTTCTTCTCTTTTATTTCCTACATACTACTCTAAAAAAATTACTACCCGATTCAAGTTACATCCCATGGAAAAGAACCGAGGCACGAAGAAAAATCAAGGGGTTTATTACTACCTAAATAAAATCAAAGACATGTTTTTATATTTTTCTATTTTCTAATTTCTTTTGTATTTTTTGTTTAGACTTAAATCCCTCAAGAAAATTATCTAGGAGATCCATCGTTGGGAAGAGTCCAAAAGTTTCTTTAAAAAAAGCATCAATTAAACTAACACAACTAAAACGGCATAGAAAGTCACCCAGACAATCTCCTCACCATACATTTAAAATTGTGCATTGTCCCTAATGCACAATATAAATAATAAGAGGATAAAAGAAACTCCTTGATAGGTCAAGGTCGAAGCACTAGCAGCTCATGGGGTACTCAGACTTCTCCCGGGTATTTTTCTTTGTGCTGACACCCCACACTTAGTTCTAACCATATGGCTTGCTATTGCATCATTCCAATAGAATTGCTTCCCATGCTCCCAAAAAATCAAAAAAGACACTACAAAAATAACACAATAAAAAAATAAAATAAAAAGCTAAAAAAAAAGAGTAAAGTTGGGTTGCCTCCCAACAAGCGCCTGATTTAACGTCGCAGCACGACGCGAACCACTTTCTGCCTCCATCGTGATCTTATGAATTGAACCCCAAGTTTTGATCCAAGCTTATGATTATGCTCCTGAGGCGGTACAAATTCTTGTGAGCCAAAAATTAAGTAAACTATCATGCACCTTTTGGCTCTCGACCGAGGGGTGTCACCTTGCCTAAACAGCGTTGAAAAATTCAAAGTATAAGGCTCATCTACCTCTTCCCTTGACTCCTTTTTATGATCATACAGATCAATTCTCATTTCACCAATCGAACATATTGTAGAGAAGTGTTGGAATGAGGTATGACACGCTCAAATACCTGAACTTTAAAATTTTCGACCTACTCAACACCAATCACACTTGAGCCAACTAAATTTGTATCTTCAATGACCTTGGCTGACTCTAATATTACTTCTTCAACATCGGCATCCTCAAATTCTAGTCGGATAGATTGTTGGTATTTTATTCCGATCTCCTCCATTAGCACCTCAATTTCAGTATCTACTTCATGCTCTTCTTGGCTACTATACCCAATATTTGCTTCGTTGAGCATTAAATGCTTCAACCAATTGACACACTTGTGGCTCCAGGTTGCGAAATGGTAGCATCTTGCCTTTGTATGTGCAGTTGTTTCTCGTTATTTTGTTCCACAAGGCACCTTAGCATATCCTTGATCTTTTTCAAGTCATCATCCATGTGTTCTTTGTTCCTATTAACTTCACAAGAACAAGTAAGGAGTTACGGGGATCATAGTAAGGAGTTGGGGGAGGATAAGAAATATAAGCACAGCCATGAAAGTCTTGACCACCACACATCTCACACACATTTCACATATAAGATTGAGTTGGGGCATATAACACACTCTCAGGAATATTTTGATAATTTTTCCATGGGTGGTTTCCTTCGCTGTCACGGCCTAAAAATCCATTAAAGGTCGTGATGTCGCCGGAAACCACTGTCAGGCAAGCCAACAATAAATACTTAATTTGAATCTAATTTTTTTAACATTTTTGAAATCATATTTCCTTCAATTAAATAGTAAAATGTGGAATTTACAGAGTAAATAATAATATTTTTACCAATTTCACTACAGAACAACCCATAGTCACCCCAAAACCCGGTGTCACAAGTGCATGAGCATCAACTAGAAATGTAAAATAAAATACAGGATTGATCTGGAATACAAATTGCACAGGAAAAATATAAATACTCTGAATGAGACTCTGTTGGTTGCAGGTCGACATATGGAATGTAGCTCACCTAAGTCCCCGCGTGAATACACGTCTCTACTCTCACAAGGCCTCCAGACATATATGTACCTGCACAAAATCTGCAGCAAGTGTAGTATGAGTACGTAAATCCACGTGTACCCAGTAAGTATCTATCCTAACCCCAAAGGAGTAGTGACAAGGAGTCGACATCGACACTCACTAGTGGTCCAATAATATCAGGTACAGTAAAGAGGTTAATAAAATGAGGCAGAGTAAATAAATGAAATAAACAAGTATAAAACACGTGGTACAAATTCTCCTCTTTACGATGAACTCAAGCTCTCCATTAGAAATTTCCTCCTTAACCGGAGCCTATATATATATAGATAGATAGATATAGATATAGCGGATCTCATAAAAGAGATTGTCATAATTCAAATCAGGAAAACCTCACAGATACACCGGCTTCTTCCCAAATATTACGCACGATTCCATAAGGATGTGTTATAGGAAATGCCGAGGCGTACGACCCGATCCAACATAAATGTTTAATATGTCACTGCCGAGGGTCGAACAACACAAACCATAGATGCATCTATTAACCTGCCGAGGCAAACGGCCGGCTCCCATGAGTGTATGGTACATAAATCCTGCCGAGGCGAATGGCCCGATCCCATAAGAGTGTGGTACATAAATCCTGCCGAGGAGAACGGCCCAATCCCATAAGAGTAAGAGGCTTTGACGGTTCCTTGGCCCCACTCATGAATAAACGTGTGAGGTGTATTTTCATTAACAAAAACATTTCTATGAAACATATATATAACGGAAACATGTCGTAAGATGAGAGAATTTTTCCATGACTAGTCATGAACTCGTGAAGTCTCTACAATAGCAAGTCTAGTCTGAAGTAAAATGTAAAGCAGAGGAATTTAATAAGTGAGAGACTGCTCAAATAGTACAGTTATAGCATGATGTGAACCTAATCCTACCCGTACAGTAACATGAATGTATCTACGTACGGGCTCTCGTCACCTCGCGCGTACGTAACCCCCACAACAAGTAGCACACATCAACATACAACACCTAGGGGTAATTTTTCCCTCACAGAGTTAGATAGGAGACTTACCTCGCTCCGAAATTTCATAACCGGCTCCAACGCCACTCTAACACCTCAAATTGATGCCTATAGCTCCAAAACTAGTCAAACAATGAGCAAACCAATAAAAATATACTCTAATACTCATAATAAATCAATTTATAACAATTCTCAACTCCACTCGTAAAGTCAAGAAAGTAGACCCTCGGCCCCACGTGCCCGGATTCCGAAAATTTTTTACAATAAATATTACCTATAACTCATATGGTCTATATCCATAAAATCATCCAATTTCATCCATGAATCGACCCTTAAATCAAGGATTTACCATTTCTCAACTTTGGGGCTCAAAATCCACATTTCTACAATCGAAACACGGATAAAAATAATAACCAACGGAAATAATCATGGAGAAAAATCAAAATAAAGGTCAAATATTTACCCCCTTGTTGAGACGAGAACAACGCCGCAAAAAATCACCTCAAATGGAGCTCTAGAACTTAAGATATGCCCAAAATACCAAAATTCTCGGTTTAAACTGTCCAGGTGATTTTCTTCTTCGCGTTCAGGGGAAAACCTTCGCATTCGCGAAGAGAAATTTTTCGCGTTGACCGGTCAACCGAAATTTCCTTTTTTGTGTTCGTGGGACCTTCCTCGCGTTCACGAAGAACAAAGTCCGCACCAGAAACCAACAATCTTTCCCGACATGGAAATGGGCATAACTCTTTCATACGATATCGGAATTCGACGATTCTTGTTGCTATGACTCCGTAATTACTATGTGGATCTAACGGTTCAATACAATAACAAATCAAGGATCGTTTTCTCAATATGGTACCCTTTATGCCCAAAGAACGACGTTGAAATATCAAATAAGAGCACGATACAACCCAAACACATCTGAAACACACCCGAGGCCCCCGGGACCCCATCCAGTCATACCGACCCACTCTATAACATAAAATGGACCTGCTCGAGTCCTAAAATCATACCAAATAACATCAAAACTACGAATTGCGCATCGATTCAAGCCTAATGAACTATTGAACTTCTAACTTCCACATCCGAATGCCGAAACCTATCAAATCACGTCTGACTGACCTCAAATTTTGCACACAAGTCACATCTGACATTACAGACCTACTCCAACTTCTGGAATCGGAATCCAACCCTGATATCAAAAAGTCCACTGCCGGTCAAACTTTCAAAAGCCTCCGACCTCCAGCTTTCGTCAAATGACCCCAAAATGACCTACGGGCCTCCAAACCCACATCTAGGCGCGCTCCTAAGACTAGAATCACCATGCGGAGCTATTACTAGGCTCGGAATTCCAAACGGAGATCAATAATATTAAAATACACTTCAACCCAAATTTATGAAACTCTTCCAAAAATTTCAACTTTCCACAATAGGCGTCGAAATGCTCCCGGGTCATCCAAAACCCGATCCGGACATACGCCCAATACCAAAATCATCATACGAACCTATTGGAACCTTCAAATCCCAATTCCAAGGTCGTTTACTCAAAAGTCAAACTTTAGTCAATTCCTCCAACTTAGAGCTTTCGAAATTATAATTTTCTTATCAAATTAACTTTGAACTTCCCAAAATTCAATTCCGATCACATGTACAAGTCATAATACCTGTAGTGAAGTTACACAAGGTCTCAAACGGCCAAACGACGCGCTAGAGCTCAAAACGACTGGTCGGATCGTTACATCCTCAATATGCATAAGGCGGGTCAAAAGTAGAATTACCAACATCAAAATTGTCATAATTCCAAGATGTCATGTGTATCAAATCAAAACTAAAATAAAATAAAATAAAAGTTCAAATTTTATACCAAGCAATAATTATAGCTACACCGTTAGTCTTAGACAACAACGCCAAAATTTGATTAAGCTCAACTATGCCTTATTAAAAGGATTATGCGGTCGCTACAAAAATAATTCGGTTCAAGAGTCTGGAGTCGAATCCCACAGGAACTAAATTATTTGCTACAACTTTTCAGTATCACTAATGATAAGCTCAGACAACTTTCAGAGTTCAAGAATTGATTTGTGAATTAATAGAAATTACTTAACTAAGGAAAAAATGACAATAAAAACTATCAATTAACAAGAAATGAGGTTGAATCAAGGATAAAAAGATCTAGGGTTTAAGATTTCCCCAATTATCGGATTAATTACTGACACGTTAGTTATAATCTTGCTGCAACACTCTCAAAAGATGATGAGCTCTTGTTTACCGCAATTATCTCTTGATCAATTACGATAATTTACTAGAAGCATTCTCTCAAACTTATATAACTGACAATTAGTACAACTCATAAATATTGCGTCAAAGCGTCATTATCTCTAATCTCGCTTTTAAATTCAAACAATTAATCTCTTAACTTAATTGAAAGTGGCGTTGTTCAACAACACTCAAATCAAGTGTTCTCTCTCAAGCAAAATAAGATAACTAGACACGATTAATCAAGGGACCTTCAATTAACCACAAGAAACACATAGTTGAACAATTAAAGAGTAAAATCTATTCAATTATATCAAAATGCAATCAAGGCTTCATCCAACAATTGGTCCCATCAACCCTAGATGATGGGTTTAGCTACTCATAAATGTGTAAATAATCATAGTATTATCTAAAGGAATTAAACTACAAATTAAAGGAAAATAGAGAGAAAAACTCGAGTGATTCGTGCTTCCAAAGTGTTTTGTAGCCTCTTGCCTCTCTAACGATGTATAACCCTTCAAAGACTAACTTTAAGAGGTACTTATATGGTTGGGGTCGAAGTCTACACGTCCAAAAATAGTGATGAAATAAAGTGGCCCGGATAGCATCGTCGGAGCGGGGCATTGTTAGAGGCACTAACATTACTCCGCGAGGCACTGTAAGAGGCGCCGACATTTCCCCACGAGGCACTGTCATAGGTGCCAATGACAATGCCCTGGACAAAGCCTTGCACTGTCTATGGCCATGACTTTTCATTGCGTTGGACAGCTTCTTTTATTGCTCCATTTTGTAGCTTTGAGATATCATTTCGTGCAACGTTTCTCCACTTCATGACCAAGCATTCCTACACATGATATAAGCTCTATTAAGATTAATTGTCGCACAAATTAGCATCCAAAGAACAAGCAAGTAGGGTAAATAACATCAAAATATATGGAATTATAGCACAACATCAACCACCAGACGCTCAAGAAGGACAATCAATTGTTACGCCACCATTGTTTAATAGAAAGAGCAGACTTGGAATCTTTGTACATCGTAGAAAAAGACCCTAAGATTCCAATGATGAATGATGATAAAGGACCCCTACTAGACAAATCCAGGAGACAAGTATTCTGAAGAAGATATTAAGTGAGTTCAAAAGAACACAAAGGCCAAAAAGATCTTAATCTGTGGCATTAAACCAGATGAGTACAATAGAATCTCAACATGTACTGATGCTAAATTAATATGTGATGCCTTATATTATGCTCATGAAAGTACATCCCAAGTGAACCAACCAAAAATTGATATGCTCACTAGGCACTATGTACTTTTCACGATGAAGTGTCACGACCCAAACTCTCACCGGAGTCGTGATGGCGCTTAACACTGCCTTCTAGACAATACAAAAATTTCACAATAGCAATAATCACAATAATAGAACTAAATAAATCTCAATAGCAGGATAATCATAAGATATCTGAAATAACATCAATAACGTAGCTGCAACCATCCCATAATCTGGTGTTAATGAGTATATGAGCACTACAAAATCTCATAATACATAGTCAATTCTCAATACAAAAATTTTCTGAATGGTAGAATAGTGATAAACAAGATAAACTAAAGAGAACTTCAAGGTCTGGGAACGACATAGTAGCTACCTCGTAGTCTCCACAATCTGGAACCAGGGCAGACCCTAACAATCAGCACGTCCGGAAGTACCTGGATCTGCATATAAAGTGAAGAGTGTAGTATGAGTAAAATCGACCCTATGTACTCAATAAGTAACAAACTTAACCTCGGGCTAAAAGAAGTGATGAGCTTGGAAGAAAGTCAATATCCAATACCAATAATCAGTAACAACTCATAATATAATGAAGAAAAGTAAAGTAAATAACTCAAAATGTATCGTGTTCACCTCATTCACAATTTACGAAAAATTAGACATACTTTTCAAGTATAATAGTCAAAGCCCAATCTTTCACCAAAATCACTTAAACATGAGTTTTTATCAGGGAAACTGTAACTCTCCAAATTCTCAACAACAGAAAAGAAGTTTCATTTGCCATCTAGCACGAGAAAAATACATCTCTATGCCTACATGTCATATATACATGTCAAGTCAATAATATCATAGCTAAGTCATCAAGTATACTCACACTCAGCATACTAACGGTGCCTAGCACAAGCGCCCTCACAATCATACACATAATTACACTCAACACTGTACGGGTGCCTGTCACAAATGGCCCTCAGTAAAGCACATATATAACATTGTGCGTGCTCTCACTGTAATATCAGACTCCGAAGGAGTGGATCCTTGCCCAAGTGCTATTCATTAATCAATATAAATATCGTGGCATGCAATCCGATCCAACTATCAATCCATTTAGCATGCAACCTGATCTAATATAAATCACAATATCGCTCTATGGCCCACATCAGTCATCAACCACTCAAGTCTCAGTGGCTCACATCTCATAGAACTCATCCCAATATTACCACATATAGAAGGCATCAATAACATGTGATATTAAATACAAATAATGTACGGAGACTGAGATATAATATGCTGATAAAGAATAACGAATGAGAATATGACTACAATCAAGGCAGACAGCTCAAAACATCAAGAATAACTTTATCATGTCTCAAACAATTAAGCACCTAGCCTAAACATGACTTCTAACATGAGCTTAGCTCAAATTATCATTCAAGTATAGAAAACACGAAGATAACGAGGCATGAAAGCAAACTAGTCTCATAGTAGCCTAAAGTCCACCGGATCATGAATACACAGGTGTATGCACACACTCCGGTCCCAAGAACGTGCGTCACCCCAACGCATCTCAAGTATCATAGTTCGTAGCGATTATTACCTTCAAACCAAGTTTAGATATGTTACTAACCTCATAATGCGTGAATCAATACTCACAAAAGCCCTTCCCACGTGAATCGACCTCCGAGCAACTCGAATCTAGTCAAAGCACCTTAATTTCATCAATAAAAGCCATATGAAACAAGCCCAAACATTAAAGCTATGATCTTGAATCAATTATGCAAAGTCTACCCCGGTCCTGCATCTTAGAACCCGTTAAAACTCACTAATATTGAATACTCATTCTTATACAAGTCCAAATATATGTGTTTCATCCAAATCCAACCTCAAATTGACCCACAAATCATCAATTTTAACTCTCCAAACCAAGGGAAAAAATCCCAAATTTCACCTGTAATTCACCTAAGATTGGTGTAATAATCCATGGGTAATCAATATCTAACATCAAATTAAGTAGACTCCACTTACCTCTTCAATTGTAGTGAAAACTCTCCCAAAATCGCCTCCAACCGAGCTGTACAACTCCAAAAAATGAAAAATGGCAAAACCCTCGAAATGTTATAAGTTGCCTAGTGATTCCGCATTTGTGGATAAAATAACCACATATGAGGCTCCCTTTGTGATGCAAAAGACGCATCTGCGTATACACTTAAAGAGCTGACCAACCGCATTTGCGGTCCAGCCTTCGCACATGCACGTCCGCTTCTGTGGACCACCTATCGCAAAAACGAATCCGCTTCTACGGAGCACTTCCGCATCTGCAGTCTTCCCCCACCATGCCCAAACTCTCATTTTCTCCGCCAAAGCCGCTTCTACGACCATGATACCGTAGGTGCGGAAACATCGAAACTTAGAAAACTGCTGCAATGCAACTTAATAAAAAATGATCTGAAATTCACCTGAAACACACTTGAGTCTCCCGGGACCCTGTCTTATCACACTCACCAATCATAAAATATAACATGGAACTACGTTAAGCCTCAAATTACACAAAATAACATCAAAACTGCGAAGCACGCCTCAATTAAAGCCTAGGGAACTAAAGAACTTTCAACTCCAAAACTCATGCTGAATCACATCAAATCAACTCTGATTGATCTCAAATTTTGCACACAAGTCCCAAATGACACAACGAACCTATTCCAACTCCAGAAACTGGAATTTGAACCAGATATCATCAAATTAAACTCTCCATGAAACCTATGAACCTTCCAAACCTTCAACTTTCCAATTTTTGCCATAAAGCACCAAATCAACCTATGGACCTCTCAATCTGAATCCGGTCATATGCATATGTCCAAAGTCACCATGTGAACCTGTTGGAACCATCGAATATCATTCCGGGGCCGTCTACACAAAGTCAAACTCCGGCCAACTCTTACAACTTAAGCATTCAACCTTGAGACTAAGTATCCCAATTTAATCCAAAACTTCTCCGAAGCCAAACCAACCAACCTGGTAAGTCACATAACAACAAAATACGCATGTATAAAGCATAAAGTATAGGGAATGGGCTCAAATACATAAAATTACTAGCTGGATCATTACATTCTCCCCCTCATAAACAAACGTTCGTCATCGAACGAGTCTAGGATCATGCCTGGATTCTCAAGGATATATTCTCCGCATCTCCTGCCCGGTATCTCCTCGACCGGTTGAGCTATCCACTGAACCTTCACCGATGCTATATTCTTCGACCTCAACTTTCGAACCTGCTGGTCTAAAATGGCCACCGGCTCTATATCATAAGTCAAATCCCTATCCAACTACACTATGTTGAAGTCTAATACATGTGACGGATCCCCATAATACTTCTGGAGCATGGAAACATGAAATGCTAGGTGGACTCCGGATAAAATAGGTGGCAAGACAAGTCTGTAGGCCACCTCTCCAACTCTCTGTAGCACCTCAAAAGGAGAAATATATCAGGGGCTCAACATGCCCTTCTTCCCAAACCTTATCACACCCTTCATGGGTGAAACTCTGAGTAGAACCTTCTCACCCACCGCATATGCCACATCACGAGCCTTCCTGTTTTCATAACTCCTCTACCTGGACTGGCTATACGAAACCATCGTGCATCAACTTCACCTTCTCCAAATCATAACAGACAAAATCAGTGACCAACATTCTAGCCTCCCTAGGCTCAAATCAATCAACCAGAGAACGACATCGCCTCCTATTTAAGGCCTCATACAAATCCATCTGGAAACTCGATTGACAACTGTTATTGTAGGCGAACTCTACTAACAGTAGAAATAGATCCCATTATCCTCCAAATTCAATGACACAGGCTCGTAACATGTCCTCCAATATCTAAATAGTATGCTCTGATAGCTCATCTGTCTAGGGATGAAATGTCGTACTTAGCTCGACCTGTGTGCCTAAATCTTGTTGCACTGCTCTCCAAAAATGCGAAGTAAACTGCGTGCCTTGATCCAAGATAGTAGACACTGGCACACCATGAAGGCGAACAATCTCACGAAGACAAATCTGAGCCAGCTGCTTAGAAGAGTAGGTTGTCATGACTGGAATGAAGTGTGCAAGCTTGGTCAGTCTATCCACAATAACTCACACTAAATCAAACCTCCTCAAAGTCCGTGGAAGCCCAACTACAAAACCCATAGTGATACACTCCCACTTCCACTCTGGAATATCTAGCCTCCAGAGCAAAACACCCGGTCTCTGGTGCTCGTACTTTACCTGTTGACGGTTCAAACACTGAGAAACATACTCAATAATATCCTTATTCATCCTCTCCTACCAATAATGTTGCCTCAAATCCTGGTACATCTTTACGGCACCCAGGTGAACGGAGTATCGCAAACTATGGCCTCCTCTAAAATAAACTCTCACAACCCATTTACATTCGAAACAGAAATCCAACCCTGAAGACTCAACACCCATCAACGCCAATAGTAACTTCCTTGGCTTCACTGTGCTTTACTGTATCCCTTAGGAGAAGCATCCGCTGATCATGATACTGGCGCGCCTTGATGAGCTCTAACAAGGACGATCGTGATACAACACAAGCAAGAACCGTGCTAGGATTTGAAATATCCAACCTCACAAACCTGTTGGCTAAAGATTGAATATCCGAAGGTAATCATCTCTCCCCAACTGGAATAAAATCAAGAATCTTCATGCTCTCAGCCTTCCTACTCAATGTATCGGCCACCACATTGGCCTTCTCCGAATGATGAAAAAGGGTAATATCATAGTCTTTTAGTAGCTCTAACCACCTCTGTTGCCTCAAGTTTAGATCCTTTTGCTTGAGTAAGCGTTGGAGACTCATGTGATCTGTGAACACCTCCAAAGACACGCCATAAAGGTAGTTCCACCAAATCTTAAGAGCGTGAGCAATGGCTACTAACTCCAAATCGTGCACATGGTAGCTCTTCTCATGGGGCTTCAACTCTCATGAAGCATAAACAATCACTCTTGCCTCTTGCATCAACACATACCCAATGCTAACCCGTGAAGTATCACAATAGACTGTGTAAGAACACAATCCTAAAGGAAAAACCATAACTGGAGTTGTAGTCAAGGCAGTCTTGAGCTTCTGAAAGCTCTCCCCACATTGAACAGACCACTTGAATGGGGCACCCTTCTGCGTCAATCTAGTCAGTGGGGCTGATATAGATAAAAACACCTCCACAAAACAGCGATAATACCAAGACAACCCGAGGAAACTCCAAATCTCTATAGCAATAGACAATCTCTGCCAACTCTGAACTTTCTCAACCTTCTTCAGATCCACCTTTATCCCCTCACTGGATACCATATGACCCCAAGAATGCCACCGAGTCTAACCAAAACTCGTACTTGGAGAACTTAGCATATAACTTCTTCTCCCTCAAAGCCTGGAGCACGATCCTCAAATGCTTCTCATTGATCATGTCCAATTCACACCCTAATTAAAGGATTATGAAACAGTCGTTATAATAATAAATACAACGCGAGTCATGTCGAATCCACAAGGAGTTTAAAATGGGTGTTGAGGTAAATACTTAAGAGAGAAACTCGAAATAGATTTAGCTCCCAACAAAAGTGAGTAACAATTCTTCTAAATTAAACTACTAAAACATTTAACTAACTAATGAACAAGTAGTGATTGAATTATTTTTAAGGTTTTATCAAATAGAGAAAGGCCTAGGGTTGTAACCTTGACCAAGGTGTAAACCTAATGGGTAGAGTAAATCTATGCTTGCTTGGTAGATCGGGGTTTGTTATGACTCTCAATATACGGGTACCCACTCAATACCTCTTGGTTAAATAGTGATTATGCCCAAATTGTCTCTCTCAAGTCCAACATGGGTAGCAATAAAAGCAATTGAATAGGAGTCAAACTTAGATTGTCCTTATCTCTAGATCAAATCCTTTAATTAAACTATTTGAAACTTCAACTAGTTTAATTTCTTGTTAGCCAAGTTTGCCTAGACTAAATTCCTCTCTCTCAATTAAGAACAAAGTCAAATAGGTATGAATCAATGTTTGCAACCATTAACTCTAACTATAAAGCATAAACAAGGCTAATAACATTAACCCAATAAATAGAGAGCATTAATATTAAACACCTATAAGTTTTACACACTAGGGTTGGATCACCACCCTAGATAAAATCTAGCTACTCATAGTAGTGGACATAGAAAAATGAAAAGAAGAAGAAATTAAAGACATAAAACTAAATTAAAATGGAAAAGTGATTTATCCTTTCAAATTGTAGCTCAAAGTTTCCCCAAATGGCTAAGAATAACTACCAGCTGCTGCTATAATACAAAAAGATGTCCTAAAAAAGTGTTTCGCATCTATTTATAGTGCTCCGAAATTCCTGATAAAAATACCCTTCGGAGGGTTCTGCAGTTGCACTTTAACATCTGTGATCCGCACTTTGGTAGGTTATTTTTGCGAGTGATTTCAATTTGAGTAGTTCTGCGGCCGCACATTAGCTTCTACGGTGACACTTCAGCTTCTGTGACCGCACTAAATTTTTTTGGGACACACTTTGAGGAGGCTTTAGACTTTGTTCGATTGCATCTTCTCTGATCTTTCAGGCTTGTCATTACGAACATGTTTTGTGGACCAAGTGGGACCACACTTTTTGGTTTGCAGACCGCACTTCTGCTAAAAATCCTTGAAGCTCCAGATCTCTATCTGCAGGCACATTTTTTTTACGGGCTTCATTTGCTTTTGCGGCCACAGATGAAATTCTATGGACTACATTGTTCTTCACATTTTTCCTCTTTGCTGATATTAACTAGAACATCTCCTTTTTGAGTTATATTTCTTCATTGAGCTCACATTCTCCAACACACCTGTAGTTCACCCATTTTCATTAGATTCGGAGATAAAAATATTGTCTTTCGGACTAAAAACTAAAGCAAGAAGCTACTAATAAGTGGTTAAAATACACACTTATCACTCATGATCCTCTTAGCTGCACGAATACACCAATACATCATTAATGAAAACTCTGACATAGTAATCCAGATAAGGCTGAAATACGTTGTTCATCAAGTACATGAAAGCTTCTGGAGCATTGGTTAGCCCAAACGATATCACCAAAGCCTGATAATGGCCATAGCGGGTCCGAAAAGTAGTATTCGGAATATCTGAAGCCCCGATCTTCAACTCATGATACCCTAAACTCAAATCAATCTTCAAAAACACCCTAGAACCCTAAAGCGAATCAAATAAGACATCAATACGCGGTAGTGGGTACTTGTTCTTGATAGTAACCTTGTTCAACTGCTTGTAGTCAATGCACATCCTCAACTATATATCTTCTTCACAATGGTACTCGTGCACCTCAAGATTACACACTAGGCCTGATGAAACCCTTATCAAGCAATTCCTATAGTTGTTTCTTCAATTCCTTCAACTCCACTGGTGCCATGCGAAATGGTGGAACAAAGATGGGCTGAATGCCCAACATAAAATCAATACCAAAATCAATATCCTTGTGGGGCGGCATGCTCGATAGGTCTGCAGGAAACAAATCTGGGAACTCTCTCACTACAAGAACTGACTCAACAATAGGAGTATAGCACTAACATCTCTCACGAAGGCCAAATACGCCAGACACCCCTTCTCAACCATCTGTTGAGACTTTAGACGAGATACCACTCTACTAGGAACATGATCCAGGAAGCCTCTCTACTCTAACCTCGGAAAACCCAGCATAGACAACGTCACGGTCTTAGCGTAACAATCAAGAATAGCGTGATATGGTAACAACCAATCCATGCTCAAAATCACATCAAAATCCACCATGCTGAGCAATAAGAGATCAACTCTAGTCTCATAACCCCTAATGATAACCACACATGACGATATACACGATCCACCATAATAGAATCACCCACCAGTATAGATACTGAACATGCATATCTAAAGAATCACGAGGCATATCTAAATAACGAGCAAAGTACAGTGAAACATATGAATAAGTGAAACCAGGGTCAAATAACACTGAAGCATCTGTGTGGCACACGAAAACATTACATATTATCACGGCATCAGAAGCAACTGCCTAGGGCATGGAGGGAAAAACATATCAAAGATCTGTTCCACCACCTGATTGAGCTCTCCCTCTAGGGCGACCTCGTCCCATATGACCTCCCCCTCGAGCTAGCTGAGCAGGTGGTATAGCAACTGATGTGGGAGTCAAAGTCTGGCCTCCCTACTGCACGGGACCTCCATAAGAACAGGGGAAATACCTCCTCACATGACCCAACTCCCCACACTCATAGCAATCTTGAACTAGGAATGACTGCAGGGCCTAAATCAGACCCCGTTAACCAGAAGAACCATTGGAAGAGCCCAGTATTGACGAGCCCTGAACTGATGGAGTGCGATTAGAGCTCTGAGCTGGGAGTGCACAAACCGAAGAATATACTGAAGCTCCTTGTGTTGGAGGTGGCGAATGATAAGCTGGTCTGCTAGACTGGCCCCTCACAACCCGACCTCGACAAAATGATGAGGCACCATTGAATCCTCCAAAATGATAAGGCACCATTGAATCCTCCAAAATGATGAGGCCTCTTTTCAGAGGCCATCTCCCTAATCGGACCTCTCATGTACTCAATCCTCCTAGTGATCTCCATAGCCCAAGTAAAAAAAATATAATCCTCGGTCTCTCTATCCATCTATATCCTAATACCATATGTAAGACCATCTATAATAATCCGCACACTCTCCTTCTCAGTAGGGATCAAATAGCTATATGGCATGAAAAATCAGCAAATGTGGTCTCATATTGAGTAACGGTCATGCTATCTTTCTGGAGGCGCTCAAATTGACTGCAGAAGTCCTCTCTTAGTGTAGGGAATGAAATTCTCTAAGAACAATTAAAAGCACTAGGATTAAGTGAGAGGAGGTGAAACTCCTAGTCTGCCGTGAACATACTCCTACCACCATCTCATGGCAGAGCCATGCATTTGAAACACTACGAAGTCAACTCTGTTGGAATCCAATTTACCTATGTTATGCAATATCTCATGGAAACGGTCCGAGAAATCCTAGGGGTCCTCAGAAGGTGTACCACAAAAATGAGTGGAAACAACGTGATGAACTTGTCCAACCTCTTCAGCCCCTCTACTGACATCGTGGCTCTTTCTCCGGGTTGTATAGTAACAACATGCTAAAATTCCACAACTGGTAGAACTGTTGGGGTCTGATACTTGTGAGCCATCTACTCTGGAGGGTGAGCAGCGGGAGTCTGGGCTCATCCCCTAGCCTGAGAAATGTCTGGTTCTACAGGAAAATATACTAGATTAGGCCACACTCTCCATAAGTCAAACTAAGCGTACTAGAGCGTCCTGAAGTACTGGGGTAATAATGAACCCCTTTGGGACCTGAGCTAGTTCTACTGGCCGTTCGAAACAGGGGTCTCCTCCTTCTGCTCTATCTGAGGCTTTACATTAGGTACCGATGCACGTGCTCTAGGTTTGTTCTCTGCCTCTACCTCTAGCTCTGCCTCGACCCCAGCCTCTACCCTTGGTAGTGGTTGCAGCCGGGGGCTCTAGCTCCTGATTAGCTTAACGTGTCCTCACCATTTGTGAGAGAATAGAAGAGTAAAGGTTCAAACTTCGGAATTAACAAATCCACACTATAAGAATGCAAGAAAATGAAGTTTCTTAATAGTTCAGTAGCCTCTCGAAGACAAGTACAAATGTCTCCATACCGATCCATAAGACTCCACTAAACTTGCTCATGATGCAGGAGACCCAACCAACCTATTTGATACCAACTTGTCACGACCCAAACTCCCACGGAGTGTGAAGGGGCCTGACAAATTGGTTTCTAGGCAAGCCAACAATTTCACAATTGCAATAATCATAATAATGGAACTAAATAAATCCCAATAGCAGGATAATCATGAAATATCTGAAACAACAGCAACAACGTAGCTACAACCATCTCATGATCTAGTGTTAGTAAGTACATGAGACTACAAAATATCATAATATAGAGTCAATTCTCAATACAAAAATTGTCTTAATGGTAATGATAAACAAGATGAACTAAAGAGAACTTCAAGGTCTGCAAATGGCATAGCAACTACCTCGTAGTCTCCACAAGCTGGAACTGATGCAAACTCTAGCAATCACCACATCCGGAAGTACCTGGATCTGCATATAAAGCGCAGAAGGTAGTCTGTGTACAACCAGGCCCATGTACTCAATAATTAATAAACCTAACCTCGGGCAAAAAGTAGTGACGAGCTCAAAAAAAAGTTAGTGTCCAACACCAATACTCAATAACAGCTCATAACATTAAAAGTAAATAACTCAAAATATATCATATTCAGTTCGTTCACAATTACGGGAAAATAAACATGTTTTCCAAGTATAATAGTCAATGCCCAAACTCGCATATGCACCTCCAAGGAAACTTCTACGGCTCTGCATCTGCGACCATGATACCGCAGGTGCGAAAACACTAGAACACAAAAAATTGTTGCAATACAACTCAATCCGAAATCAACTCGAAACACACCCAAGGCCCTCGAGACCCTGTTCTATCACACCGAATAAAACATTACACATACCAACTTGAGGCCTCAAATCACACAAAATAACATCAAACTATGGATCATACCTCAATTCAAGCCTCGGAAACTAAAGAACTTCCAACTTTCAAAACTCATGCTGAATCACATCAAATCAATTTGTATTGACCTCAAATTTTGCACACAATTCCCAAATGATACAAAAGACCTATTCCAACTCCCAAAAGTGGATTCTTAAGCCAATATCATCAAAGTCAACTACTGGTCAAACCTATGAACCTTCCAAACCTTCAACTTTTTCCAAAAATTACCAAATCAACCTACGGACCTCCAAATCCAAATCCGTTCATACACCTAAGTCCAAAATCACCATACAAACCTATTGGACCCATCAAAACACTGTTTCAAGGTCTTCTACACAAAAGTCAAACTCTGATCAACTCTTACAACTTAAGCATCCAACCTTATGGATAAGTGACTCAATTCAATCCAAAAATTCTCCAAGTCCAAACCAACCAACCCTATAAGTCACATAATAACAAAATATGCATGTGTCAAAAGTAGGAGGAACTAGGCTCAAATATACAAAATGAATAGCCGGGTTGTTACATGAAGAAGGAGAAACTATCCTAGAGATGCATACACGACTTACATCGATCATTAATAAATTGATATCATTTGGAGAAGTTATTCCCAGAAATAAGATTGTAAGAAAAATCTTGAGTAACTGCCACCCTCCTAGGATAGCAAGGTCAATACATTAACGGATGAAAGGAATCTGAACACAATGTTCCATGATGGCCTTATTGGGAACCTGGAGCGACGATCTAAAAGAACATTAAGATCGTCTAGATCGTTAGAAGACTGGACCTTTCAAGCCCAATAACGTTGTTCTTAAAACCACTCAAAAGCAGGACGTTGAAGAAGATAACATGGCATTACTTACTCGACATTTCCAACGAGCAATTAGAAAAAGGTGAATTTCTGAAGAAGGATAGTTCATCCAAACCAAAAGCTACAGAAAATAATAACGTTGATGGATGCTAAAAGTGTGTAAGAAATATCACTTTATTAAGATTCTCCACCACAAAAAATTTAGCGGAAGAAGAACAATCCTGAAAAGGTGAAATTATAGAAAAGGGTCTGGGTTCCTAGAAACAGGTTGACCAATAAGGCTGTAGACAAAATTGTAAAAAAGACTATTGCTGCGATTCAAACTTCGTCAATTGATGAGTCTGACGATGAAGAAAGTGAGGAAGAATATCAGTTCTAGATGGCCAAAAATAACACTAGTCCAGAATATGATGACCTCTCTTTGATGGCGAATTCCGATTCTGATGTAATGATGAAAACGAACCTGGGGTAATCTTTCACGACATTAAATAAAAAATTCATACATACTCTAAAAAATAAACTGATCTCCTATTCTAATGTCTTAATTGATGCATATCAAAGACCTTTACTGAAAAGGACCAACTCATGAATGATTGTGCATCATTTAGGCTTGAAAATAAAGACTTAGAAGTAAGTGTGGAGAACCTGAAAACTTGTATTACTGGTCTAAAGGACTAGGTTATTACACTAGGTAATTAAAGACAACCTTAAGAACTAAAAACAAGAAATATCTTGATTCTCCCATGAAAGGGATCTAACCACCGATCTTCAGGAAAATCTAGAGAGTGAATTAAAAAGGATTAAAATTGATATCTTTGTTGAATGTGAAAAATCTAGGGTACTTCAAGAAAACTTGAACAAGACCAAGTATGAGTTGGAAAAAAAATATCAAAAGTACCAGGTCTTCAGAAATAATGCCTAGCCTCCATGAAGACTGCAATAGCAATGAGAAAGGATTAGGACAAAAAAGGACTAAAATCCCATACAATCCCTATAGTAAGTATGTTGATATTCCTGATTATCACTTGTGCATACATTGTGGTACTAATGGACACTTCAAAGCGATTGCATGGCTAGGATCAAAGTCAATTAGAAAAATATTGCATACACTGAGAAAAGAAAAACTAATAAACCTAATTCTTTATTGAAAAGTGTAAGACTTGCATGTTGGGCTAAAAAAATGTGATCCATCCTTT
The DNA here is from genome assembly GCA_005239525.1 of Nicotiana knightiana. Classification (NCBI taxonomy): domain Eukaryota; kingdom Viridiplantae; phylum Streptophyta; class Magnoliopsida; order Solanales; family Solanaceae; genus Nicotiana; species Nicotiana knightiana. The sequence goes on from ML431332.1 coordinate 119,337, forward strand.
TTCTCAAAGAAAGAGACCCATGCTTGTATGGGTTCCTAAAGCGATGAATATTTTTACACGCGGAAGCAAGAATTAGTGGTATGTTGAAGTAATCCTTACTTGATTTTGGTGTTAGATATTAATTACACATATATTATTACAGCTAATTAATATGAATTTTAATGTGAAATTTGGGGGGGGGGGGGGGTTGGA
>ML431332.1:128325-168993 GCA_005239525.1 Nicotiana knightiana
TTAATGTCTCCTTATCAAACACATGTAGTTACGAGATCATGCCAAAATGAAGGAAAGGTTTAGCCTTAACATACCTTATCACAATCTATCCAATAACCACGTTAAACTCATCTCGTTGCACCTTAATCTACAATAATGATAAAAATACTATCATCAAGTTATGGAAGATACTATTATCGCACAACGAACAACAAGCTTATTTTATAATAAAACGGGCAACATCTCCCCTATAATCTTTACTTCCTACCAATTCGACATAACACAAAAAACAACAAGAACACAACAATAACAACATATATACATAATTTTACAACCTTATATACATCACAGAATACAACAAAACAACCCAACACACCCCAATATCTTCATACACAAAACGATCATCGTAGTAGTGTCAAACAGCCCAAAAATGTTGCGAAGAACGACCAGCCCACCACCCTGAATTTATGTGGTATTTCTACACACCCTTTCTCCTTCAAAACTCCCTAAAACATTATCACAATACGCAATCCAACAGCAACAAAAAATATCCCATAAAACAGTCCACTACAAGTTGAGTAACTTGAACTCACGACTTGCGATCACATTCCCATGATATTATAGAACGACTTTCCATACATTTCCAGCAGAAAAATGGATTAAAGAGAGAAGTATACTTGACTTATTTTTGAATATCTCAACTCCTATCTTGGTTCTTCAAACCCTAGGTTTTCCTCCAACTAGAACTTGAAAAGAAGAGAAAATCAATTTGGGTTTATGTTCGATTTTTGGTAGGCTTTTTGCAGGGGCTTATGTCTGGTTTTTATGCCCTATTATCAGTGTGATATATGAAGGAAATAGTCCCTTAAATGTTCTCTTTGGACGACCCGAACTGGCCCCTTTTTGTACATATGTAGTCCTCTCATTTAAGCAAATAGGTGACACACCTACTTGTCACCTAGTAGTCTATGCAGTCTTGCAAAAACACATATATCTCTCTGTACTCCAATATTATATTGATAAATAATTTAAATATTTAGAAAATAGACTAATATATATTTAATTTGATGGGTGGATCTCCCGTAACTATAAGTACATTGGGAGACAATCGCAGCTACATTTGACTAAGGGTGTCTAACGGGCGGGCCGGGCCGGGCCGGTTACATTTTTTTTTAACCGGACGGGTTGCGGTTACGGGTTCTTACCGGTTAATTGTTAACGGGTTTAACGGGTTGGGGCTTATCCGGGTAAAAATGAACCCGTGCGGGTAGGGGTACTGCCGGGCCGGGTCGGGCCGGGTTTCAATCTTTTTAATTTTTTTTCAAGTTTTTGTACATGTATTGTAATTTATATAAAATATAAAGTAAAATATATAAAGATAACAATGATTATGGAAAAAATTGCACTTATAAATTGCAAGTGCACTTACATTTGAATATATCATTAAATAATTAGGTACCGTCTAATAATATTAAAATAACAAACTAAAACTTGCAAATTAAACTATTAAAGTTTACATTTAAATATTTAATACTTCAAATTAGAGTTCAAACTTGCACTTATACGTCTAATAATATTAAAATAACAAACTAAAACATTAAACATAAATGCATAATACGTCTAATAATATTAAAATAACACAAATTGTCTGAAATCAATTAATCAAACGAATTGTTGGTGGTCTGGTGGATGCTCAAGACAACTATTTATATGCCTCCTTAAAAAGCGTGTGCCCGTGCACTTTGGACGAAGATTTAAGATTATACCACAATTCTTGCACTTTACTTTGTAAACTTCTTCATTTTCTTCAACCACATCAAAGTGTTCCCAAACATATGAGCGCACTCTAGAATCACGGGGCATGATTTAACTTGAATGAGAGAAATTGAGATTGAGAAATGAGAGATAAGTGAAGAAATGAAGAAGAGGGGGGTGTATTTATAATTTTAGAAAAGGTTAACTTTGTAAATTGAGAAAGTGTTAATTTTTTTTTAAAAAAAGGCCCAAAAAAGGGCCATTTGTGCAAATCTACCGTTGGGCAACGGCTCCCTGCCAAGGTGACTATTGCCAACGGATAAGTGAGGCCCAAACATTTACAAAAAAAAAAAAATTATAGACGTTGTACCGGGCCGGGCCGGGCCGGTTAACCGGTAAAGTGTACTGTTCACTTTGACCGGGTTCGACCGGTCCGGTTACCCGTTTCAAAATAATTAAACGGACCAACCCCCTCTAACCCCCCTACCCAGCCCACCTGGCCCCCTATGAACCGGGCCGGGCCGGTTCCGGTTTTAACCGGTCTGGGCCGGTTCGGTTACGGGTCAACCCGGCCCGTTTGCCACCTTTACATTTGACCTAATTTTCAGCACATTTATGAATGTAACTTGTGATGACCATTGCCAACTTTTGTTCCACAACCCGGTTGACTTCAAAAAATTACACAGTACTATCATACGACTAAAATAAATCATAAAATAACCTCCTCATAATGTTAAGAACCCTAGTCTCACCCCAAAAGTACATGTTATAACATTCCTAACTTGTCGACTTTCGATGAAACTTATTTTCTTCAAATTGTTTAGCTTCTAAGCCTTCCAACCCTCTTGGTACTTGGAATTTGTGATCTTAAATATTTGTAACCTCCACGGTAACATGATTAACTTTATAAACTTTTTAATGATCTCATTTCTAATCTTACATCAATCGACTTACGACGTACTTTTACGTACGAAAATATGGGGTGTAACAGGAGGCTAGGTTGTTGGCATTGATTTTGTCTGTGATTCTTTGGAGAAGGTGAATTTGATTCAGGAGCGGCTTCGTACAACAGAGTCCAAGCAGAAGTGTTATGCTAATAGGAAGGTTTGTGACATGGCATATATGGTGGGTGAGAAATTTATACTCAAAACTTCACCCATGAAGGGTGTGATGATGTTCAGGAGGAAGGGCAAGTTGAGCCCTAGGTGTATTGATCCTTTTGAGGTGCTTGAAAAAGTCGTAGAGGTGGCCAATAGACTTGACTTTCCACCTATCTATTGGGAGTTCACCCAATGTTTTATGTTTTCATGCTCTGGAAGTATTATGGGGATCTGTCACATATTATGGACTTCAGCACGGTGCATTTGGATAAGGGTTTGAATTATGATGTGGAGTCGGTGGCCATTTTGGACCGACATGTTCAAAAATTGAGGTCGAAGAATAAAACATCGATGAAGTTTCATTGGAGAGGTCATCCAGTCGAGGAGCCTACTTGGGTGAACGAGCAAGATATGTGAAGTAGATAGCCTCACCTTTTTTAGACTTCGGGTATGATTCTAGACTCGTTCGAGGATGAACATTTGTTTAAGATAGGGAGAATATAACGAACTGGCGTTTATTTTGAGTGTTTTAGTCACATTTCCCTTATTTGATGCTTTACATATGTGTATTTGTGATTATGGTACTTTCCGGAGTGGTTATTTTGGTTTCGGGGAAGTTTTGGATTGAATTAGGACACTTAGTTCCAAGGTTGGATGCTTAAGTTATAAAAGTTGATTGGAGTTTGAATTTTGTGTAGACTACTCCGTAATGGAGTTTTGATGGTTCCAATAGCTTTGAATGGAGATTTTGTACTTAGGCGTATCCGGATTTTGATTTGGAGGTCCCCTAGGTCATTTTGGCTTAAATTGAAGAAAGTTGAAAAGTTAAAGGTTTGGAAGGTTGATAAGTTTAATTGAGAGTTGACTTTGATGACATTGGGTTTGGATTTTTTTTTCGAAAGTTGGAATAAGTCCATTATGTCATTTGGGACTTGCATGCAAAATTTGAGGTCATTTCGAGTTGTTTAGGCATGTTCGACATTAGTTTTGAATTTGGAAATATGGATTAGTTCCTTAGGATTGGCTTGATGTGCACTTCCTAGTTTTGATGTTGTTTTGTGTGTTTTGAGGCCTCGAGTAGGATCCAAGTTATGTTTTGGGATGGGTTTGTGTTGGACGGGATCCCGAGGGGCTCGAGTGTGTTTCAGATTGGTTTCAGATCATCTTAGACTTGGTTGGCTTTGTTGAGAAATTGTTGAGTTATGCTATTTTCGCACCTGCGATGGGTCTGGTCGCAGGAGTCTGACTGTATAAACGGTCAGGTTGGCCGCAGATGCAGCGCTTGGCTGGAATGGCTAGGTCCGCAGGTACGGACTGTGGAGCTTAGGTGCACAGGAGCAAGTGCGCAGGAGCTTCCCCAGATGCGGCTTGGTATCCACAAAAGTGACTGGTCAAGAGGTTAAGTAGCTTCCGCATTTCTGATTGATTTTCCGCAAGTGCGGTATCACAAATGCGACACTATGGACCGAAAATGCGGATTTACTGCGCAGACTATTAATATTGAAGAGTTTTGTCATTTTCTCATTTTTGGAGTTGTGGAGCTTGGTTAAAGGCGATGTTTGGAGAGTTTTTCATCACAATTAAAGGGGTAAGTAATCCATATTTGATTTTGGTGTTCTCTATTGATTACCCATAAATTATTACACCTAATTTATATGAATTTAAGGTGGAATTTTGGGGTTTTTGGACTATAATTTTGGAGAGTGAGATTTCATGATTTGAGGGTCGATTTGAGATTCGAATTGCATAAAACAAATATATTTGGACTGGTATCGGAATGATTATTCAGAATTTGTGAGTTTTGTCGAATCTCGGGGTGCGAGCTCGTGGTTGACTTTTTTGGGTGACTTTGTATAATAGATTCAAAATCTTAGCTTTAACATTTGGAATTGTTTCTTATGGGTTCTTGATATTATTATGTTATTTTGGCTTGATTCAATTCGTTCGGAGGTTGATTCATGCGGGAAAGGCTTATTAGAGGATTGATTTGACATGGTTGAGGTAAGTATATTACCTAAACTTGGTTGAAGCATTAGTTGCCTGAGTTATTTGTCATAGCTACATGATATGGGTGGCGCACATGTGTGGGGTTGAGCCCATGTGCGTGCAACGGGATATTATTCATGCTTGGGGTAAAGTTTAGGCTGTGATATGCCTTGGATTGATTGCTAAGCTTCGCTGTGATGGTTCTTGTATTTGAACCCAGTTGTGAGCTATTTGATCCATGTTTGAGGTTAGATAGAGGTTAATCTCCTAATGAACTTGATAATTGCTATTTTCATGATGCAGTTGCCTGACTTGAGCTATGATAGTACACTTTGCAATTGCATACACTTTAGCATGTTACTTATATCAGTCCAGGAGTATGAAATTTGATATTTATTGATCTTATACATGTATTTTTGTATATTTACTTCCTGTGTGATATGGATTGGACTTGTAGCACGTGACCAGGCCACACAAATTATGATATTGAGTATGTGAACATGCCAGATGGATTGTGATATTGAGCATGTGACCATGCCGGACGAATTGTGATTATTAGCACGTGACTACGTCGTGCGGTTGATATTTATGGCACATGACTAAGTCGTGCAATATGTGGATATGGATCCATCCCTGAAGGGTCACCCTCTCATGTTTCTTCTTGATGATGTACACACGGTTTGAGGAAGTTGATCAGTGGTTTGGTTCGCTCATTGAAATTCTAAGGAAAAGTTGGGTAGTGTTTGATTTGGTTATTGCATTTCATCTTTACTTGTAAAATTTTCGTCGTTGCCTACCTTACTTATCTGCATATCTTCGTTATATGCTAGATTGTTGACTGAGTAGAGTATGATAAGTCATCATGTGCACCAAGGTGGTTTTATCTGACGTTCATGACTTGATCATAATATTGTTCGGTACTTTTTAGATTTATGAACTGTACGGGTGATTAGCGAGTATCATTTATAATTCTTGCTTCTATTACCTCGCCGAAGTTAGTTATGATACTTTCTGAGTACATGGGGTCGGTTTTACTCTTACTACACTCTGTACTTCATTGTGCTGATCCAGATGTTGGACCGAGCCACCCTTAGCTGAGGCTTGTTTTTGAGTTATCTTGGAGAAACGAGGTAGCATTGCATCTCAATCATAGTCTTGCATTTATTTTCCTTTTGTAATGTTGTCTTTCATTCAGGCAGTATTGTTATTTGGCATTTCAGACTTGCATGACTCTGTATTTACCAGTTTTGGGAGATTTATTATGTATCAGCGCTATTATTTGTGTTGATGGCTTTAGACTTGATTTATTTCGTCATTTCTATTATTATGATCCGTTATTGTTATGTTTGGCTTGCCTAACAAGTGTGTTAGCCTCCGTCACGACCGGTTGATGGTTTTGTATTGTGACACTTCACCATCTCACATTAGTGTTGAGAAAATGTGAAGAAATAAACATGGTGTTAAATTGGGAAAAGCATCATTTTATGGTGAAAGATGGTATCGTTCTTGGACACAAAATTACATCAGACGGCATTGAGGTTGATAAAACAAAGGTTGAGGTAATTACAGAATTACCATCTCTAACCACAGTTAAAGGAATTTTCTAGGCCATGTAAGATTTTAGACGATTCATTAAGGACTTCTCCAAAATCACCAAACCATTAACTAATATGTTGGTAAAGATGTAAAGTTTGATTCACTAATAATTGCTTGCTGGCATTTAAATAACTCAAGAAATAATTGGTAAATTCTCCAATTGTTGTGACTCTAGATTGGAGCCAACAATTTGAACTAATGTGCGACGCTAGTGATGTAGCAGTTGGGATAGTTCTTGGCAAAAGAAAAGATAAATTCTTTTGTCTCATTTACTTTGCTAGTCGTACGCTCAATGAAGCCAAGTAAATTCCACCACAACCAAAAAAGAATTGTTAGCTGTGGTATTTGCTTTTGATAAATTCAAAGCTTATCTCATTGAGTCAAAGGTTATAGTCTTTACAGATCACTCAGCACTAAACCACCTCCTTGTCAAGAAAGATGCAAAAACAAGACTCTTAAGGTGGATACTTCTTCTTCAAGAGTTTGACCTGGAAATCAAAGACAAGAAAGATTCAGAAAATCAAGTTGTTGAGCATCTCTCTTGGTTAGAGAAGCCACCAAATGAAGCAGTCACAATTCAAGAAGAACTCCCTGATGAACGTACTTTTTCAATAAAAGTAGTTGTTGATCAAAGTACTTGGTTTGATAATTTAGCTAACTATTTGGTTGGAAAATAGATTATTTGTGACTATTCTTGCCCAAGGAGAGGTAAGACATTATTTTTTTGGGATGATCCTTACTTGTTTAAATATTGTGCTTATGGGATCATGAGAAGATGCATTCCAGAAACAAAAATAAAAAATATCTTGTACTATTGCCACGATGGAGCACTTAGAGGTCATCATTGAGTAACCAAAACATCAGCCAAAGTGCTAGAAGCGGGATTTTATTGGCCCACCTTATTCAAAGATGCACAAGCATACATGTCATCATGTGATCAATGCCAAAGGGTGGGTAACATCTCCAAAAATGAAATGCCTCTCAGTTCTGCACTTGTTTGTAAAAATGTTTATGTATGGGGTATAGATTTTATGGATCTATTTCCTTCATCTCATTCATGCCATTATATATTAGTGGCCATAGATTACATATCAAAATAGGTTGAAGCAATATCCACAAAGACAAATGAAGCCAAGGTTGTGTGTTAGTTTATTAAAAAGAATATTTTTTACTAGATTTGGAATCTCATGAGTAATCATTAGTGATCAAGGTTCACATTACATGAATAGATAATTTGCAACCTTGTTATCTAAATATGGGATCACACACAAAATAGACACATCATACCATTCACAAACAAACGAGCAAATTGAGGTATCCAACATGGAACTTAAAAGAATTCTGGAAACAATTGTGGGAGCCTCGAGAAAAGATTGGTCCTTGAAATTGAATGATGAACTTTGGGCCTATAGGAATGCATTTGAAACACCTATAGGAACCTTTCCATATAACTCATCTTTGAAAAATCTTGCCAATTGCCTGTTGAGTTAGAGCATAGAGCATTTGGGTGATTAAATCTCTTAATTGTGATCTAACAAATATTGGAAAATATCGATATTGTAGGTAAATGAAGTGGAAGAATTCACCTGAGCTCATACAATAATGTTCTTTTATACAAGGAAAAAGTAAAAAGGTGGCATGACACGACGATCAAACACAAGAATTTCAAGAAGATGACAAAGTTCGTTTGTATAATAATCACTTGAAGCTTTTTAGGTAAGTTCAAAGCTAAATGGACAGGTCCGTATATTGTCACTAAAGTTACTCCATATGGGGTATTTGAAATCCAACATGTCAATGGTGGTGACAAGATCAGAGTAAATGAGCACCAGTTGAAAATATACTTGGGTGAGGATATGAAAAGCAAGACACTATCACTCAGGGGCGGATTTAGGGGGCGGATTCGAACCCCCTTCGCCGAAAAATTACACAGTATATATAAGGAAAAATTTATTTTTTACCTCTATAGATTAAGTTTTGAACCCCCTTAACACAACTCAGAAGTGTAGTTTAATGGTCAAGGGAGTTCAAAGCCTTGATAAGGTCATATGTTTAATTCCCACTAGATACAAAATTTTTATTTTGAACCCCATTCATGGAGATCCTGCCTCCACCACTGCTATCCCTTTCATCTAGTAATATGTGCAAATATATAATAAAAATAGTATGATATGTATATAAATATAGTGTGTATATAATTGTAAAAAATAAGAAAAAAATTCAATAAATAAATAATAAAAATGCATGAAGGGCTCGTCAAAACGAGCTCAACAATCGGAATGGGTAAGAAACCAAATGGTGAAGAAATCTCTCAAAAATTAATTTGTTATAATTTTTAATAATAAAAAAAACGAGTTTTCTAGTATATAAGATTTTTCCAAAGAAGTCAAAATCCTTTAATTATTGTCTCTACCTCTTTCTTCCGCCGACCTGAACCTTTTCGTTTCAATCCTTCCTCTTTCCACCATGAAAGCTTATTTCAAGGTTTTCCATGTCACATCAAATTTATTCCTCATTCTTGTCATCCTCTTTATTCCCTTTTCTCTGCAACAGCCGGATTTTTTTTCTCACCAATTTCAAGTGGTTCAATTGATATTTAAGCTTCATGCTCTTCGTCTTCTTTCTCACAGTAGCTATTCTTTTTCACTCGTCTCAGGAAAAAAAAAGTTTTTTTCTTTTCTTTTCTCTGCACTTAGCCAACACCAATATCCCCCATTTCCCAAAAATTTTAAACTCTCACTTGGGACCAAGAATAGACCCCTATAGTTCATGAGTAGGAAAACTGCAAATTATGATTCATCCAAATTTGTCTCTCCACTTGCACAAACTTGTTTTAGAGACAACATTTATCGCAACTTTATTCCAGAGAAAGAAATGGAATTTTTTCCTACTAAAGGGAAAAGAGCGAGAATGTTTTTGGGGCTTATTTACCATCACAATTGGACCAAATTCGCACAACAACCCGATGAGTTCATTCCTACTTTGGTTCAGGAATTTTACTCAAACATTAACAACGCTGTTTATTACACATAGGTACGAGGTAAGATCATTTACTTCTCTGTCGATGTGATCAATACCATGTATGGACTTGACGAAGCAGATAACATTGCAGCAATTGGTATTCTTAGCCATTCCTGTAACGACCCGACCAATCGTCTTGTGTAATTGCGCCCCGTTACTCCTTTTTATGCTTCATACATGTGTTTTTATGATTTTATGACTTGCGGGGTCGGCTAGTTTTATTTCGAAAAACTTTCGCGTTGATTTGGACCCTTTGATTTTTGACTTAGAAGCTTAAAGAAGAAATGTTTACCTCGAAACAGTATTTTGATGGCTCCGATAGCTTCGTATCATGAGTTCTTACTTGATCGTATGCCCGAAATTGATTTCAGAAGTCCGTAGGCTGATTTGTGTTGTTTTGCCTAAATTTGGCAATTTGAAGTTAAAAAGTTTGACCGTAGGTTGACTTTTAGCTATCGAGCTCGGAATTTAATTTTGGGACTTGAAATAGGTGTTATGCTATTTAGAACTTGTATGTAAAATTTGGTGTCGTTTGGAGTTGGTTTGATAGGATTCCGACGTTTAGTTATAATTCTAGAGATTCTTGAACTTTACTTTCAAATTCATGCGTTTTAATATTCGATTCATAGTTTTAGATGTTATTTTTGTATTTTGATTGCGCAAGCGAGTTTATATGATATTTTTAGACTTATGTGGATATTTGGTTTGGAGCCCCGATGACTCGGATGAGTTCCATATATGTCGCAAATCCGGTGTGATGATGCTTCAGGTATCACATTTGCGAACACTAAGTTCGCAATTGCGAGCTTAGAAGGGAGGTCTCAGGTTGCGATAACTGCCACGCAATTGCGACCTCTGCATTTGCGAAGGAGACAGGCTTCGCAAATGCAAAGCCAGAGTCGCAATTGCGACCTCCTCATAGGACTAAAAGTGGCCGCATTTGTGAGTAATACTTCGCAACTGCAAACCCATGTCGCAATTGCGACATCAACAGCTGAGGAGAAGGGCTGGGAAATTGGGATTTCATCTCACATTCTCTCATTTTAGAACCCTAGACTCAGTAAGAGGCGATTTGGAGAGGGTATTCTCATCTACAAACTTTGGGTATAGAATTCTAATCTATTTTCAATCATATTACATTAATATATCTTAGATTTTAACATTAAAATCATGTGAATCAAAGTGAAAATTTGTGAAAGTTTGTCAAATTTTTGAAAAATAAGAATTTGAGCCTTGAGAGTCGATTTGGACTCGAATTTGAAACTAATCACATATATGAACTCGTGGGGTCACGAGTAGTCAAATATACCATTGGACCCGGGTTTAGACCGGGCGCATCACCGGTTGACTTTTGTTGACTTTTTGGGAAAAGTGTAAAGATCATGGCTTTATCTATTGTAATTGATCTCCCTGGCATTGTTTGATGATACTAAGTCGATTTTGGTTAGGTTTGATGGAGGCAAATTTTTGAGGGAGAGATATTTCTGAGAGTTGAATTGGCCTAGTTGAGGTAGGTATCTTGCCTAACTTTGCTTGGGGGAACTACCCCTTGAGGATTGATTAATTTGTGCTATGTGAAAGCCGTGTACGCAAGGCGACGAGTGGGTACACGAGTTGTATGTATTATTTGACTATTCTAGATCCTACTTGATAATTTGCTCTTATGCTTTAGTTGAATTTATTTCCTCTTTTATTGTTACATGTTTTTTCTTTCATTATTGATTATCATTATTTGAAGTCATTGTTACAAGTTATCCTTTTCATTCCTATCATTCTTACTTGAAGTCATGTTATCTCTTCCATTGTGAGTTATTTGTATCTATTTTCGTGGTCACACATTATTTTTCTCATTGTTGGTATTATTGGTGTTGACGTTGTGAAAGCCGTATCACGTTGAGGTGAAGTTGTTAATTATTGAGATATCTTTCTTGTTGAGAATTTTACATTCATTGTTATTGTTGATATTCATGTACCCTTTGTGGTGGAGCCATGGGCTATTGTTGTGGAAACACTAATAATTTTTATTGTTGGCAAGTTGTGACATATGGGCACTTGTGGTGTGAGTTGCTATTGTCATGTGATATTGACGTACATGAGGCAGTATAAGGCTAGGGGTTAATGTACATGCGACGGCATAAGGTGGGATTTATGTGCATGTCTCGTGTAAGGTAATTACGTGAAGCCACACGACGACATAAAAGGAGCTACAGTGCGTGCAACTATTTCGGAAAAAATATTTTCAAAACGTATTTTATATGTAAGGCTCACGTGACGGTATAAGGAAAGATTGTGATTGAGATTGTGAATTGTGAATGCAAGGCGGTACCTCGGTTGTGATTCTTGATATATACACGAGGCAATACCTCGATTGTGATTCTTATTGTACACGAGGCGATACCTCGGTTGTGATTCTTATTGTACATGAGGCGGTACCTCGTTGTGATTCTTGTTGTTTATCTCATGTTGCAAAGAGTTTTGGTGGAAACACTTCTTGTTGTTTTGTTCTTCCTTGTTCTATTAGTTGTTGTTTGTATATGCTCATTGTAGTTCTCTTTAGTTACTTCCCTTATGTTATTTCCATGCTTAAAATTCCGGTATTAGTTCATGCTATTAACTTGTTTCGTATCAGTTATTTCTCCACCTTCCTTTGTTTATCGTTCTTATGTTTTCATACTATTTATTTACATCCTAGAAAGTGTCTTGATCTGGCCTAGCCACTACTTTACCGAGGTTAGGATTGATACATATTGGGTACCGTTGTGGTGTACTCATGCTATGCTTCTGCACATCTTTTTGTGCAGATCCAGGTACATTTGCTCGTGCCGGACATTAGTGATCGTGTGTTAGCTGTTAAACGGGTACTTCAAGGTATGCCTGCTCGGTGTTCGCAGATCTTGGAGTCACCTTCCTTTATCTTTATTCCTGTTATATTTTCATTCAGACACTGATGTAGTGGAATTTTAGTTTACTTTGTAGAGCTTATGACTCAGTTCCACCAGTCTCGAGGAGTGTGTTGTTGAGATTCTATTTATGGAGTATCAATTTTTCAGACTTGTTTTAGCGCTTTTGTTAATTATTTATGTCAACAAGTTATTCTAACACTACTTAATAGGCAAGCCAACATTTAATAAGCAGACTTAATTAACAGAACTAAATAGTCCCAAAGTGGAATAATCATAAATAACTGAATCCAATAGCAATAATACAACTAAAACCATCACATGATCTGATGTCAACGAGTACATGAGTACTACAGAAAATGTAAATATAGAGTCTGATCTCGATTAGGATATTAGGCTATAATATGCCTTAATTTGGTGTTGCGTTTTGTATGAAACATGCTTAATTACTTTGTGACTACATGAACATGATCGCTACAATTGTTTAGCCGTTGTCATGCTTTATATGTTAAACACCCATCCATATTTTTTATTGTTGTCATGTACTTGTGCTCCTTGTTGATAAGTTATGAACTTATATCTTTGATGAAGAATTTGTAATATTGTCTTGTGATAATTATGGCACATGTATATATATTGAGCGGATTGATTGGTTGTTGGCACGAGGTCTCTCCCATGCAATTGTGATTATTGTGATGCTCATGGAGCGAAATAAGGGTGTCGTTTTCTCGGGCTGCCTGTGTGGTGATAAGGATGGTGATATTGGCATGTGGCAAAATAAGGGTGACATTTATTGTTATTGCACATACGGTAAAATAAAGGTGGCAATATTGATGATGTTATCTGATGATTTGGGGGTGATTCTCTTGATGATGTGCATGTGATGAAACGGGGATGATATTTTATCATATACAAGTTTTTCCTAATCATCGTCTTGTATTTTTATGAGTTGGTAGTTGAATTTGACATGCTATTATGTGCCTTCACTTCCAGTTGATGATTTGCTATCAAGGTTGGACTCTCTTACGCTGAGTTGTTATCACCAGTTCTAACGAGATTGATGATATTGCTTTTCATTACATATTCTGCTATCAACTATTAATATATTGCATATGTTCCTCGACTAGTGAGTATCATATGACTTGAACCTCGTCACTACTTCACCGAGGTTAGTCTTGATACTTAATGGGTACTGAACACGGTATATCATACTATAATTCTGCATATATTTGTGCAGATCCAGGTTTTTGAGGCAGTGGAGAGTGAGAGCTTACATTGGTCGTGAAGATTCAAGCTAGAGTTACATGTTGATGCAGTCCTTAGGAGTCTCATCCTTTATGTTGATAATGTTAATTTTATATTCGAATAATATTATATATTCAGTTAGAGCTCATGACTTTGTACTACCTAGTTCTGGGAAGTTATATGGAGTATTGCCATTTTTGGCTTGTGTTAACTCTATTGTCACTTTTATATTAGATATGTCTTATTATATCACATCTCGTTATTTTAATATTGTTAAGTGATTGCTTTTGTAAGAGATGTTAGTGTCGACACTCTCACGGTTAGCTTAGTCCCCGTGGTGAGGGAGTTTCCAGAAGTTTTCCCAGCAGACCTGTCGGGCATGTCTCCCAATAGGGATATTGATTTTGGCATTGGTTTGGCATCGGGCACTAAGCCTATTTCTATTCCACTGTATCACTTGGCTCCATCAGATTAAAGTAATAGCTGAAGGAATTATTAGATAAAGATTCATCAGGCCTAGCATCTCACCTTGGGTGTACCAGTGTTGTCTGCTAAGAATTAAGACGGGTCTATGAGAATGTGTATTGACTATTGGTAGTTGAACAAGGTGAACATCAAGAATAAGTATACATTGACACACATTGATGGCTTGTTTGATCAGCTTTAGGTTCCATAGTGTTCTCGAAGATCGACTTGAGGTCAAGGTATCATCAGTTGAAGATCATGGATTCATACATCTCTAAGACTATTTTCCTGACACGTTATGGGCATTATGAGTTTTTGGTGATGAATTTGGCTTAACTAGGGCCCCCGCAACTTTCATGCACTTGATGAACAATGTGTTCCAATCTTTTTTGGGTCATTTGAGGATCTTGCTCTAGACTTTAAGGGAGAAGAAGCTATCAAGCAAGTTCTCTAAGTATGAGTGTTGGTTGGACCTAGTGGAATTTTTGGGTCATGTAGTGTCTAGTAAGGGGATTAAGGTGGACCGAAAAAAGATTGGGGCAGTTCAGAATTGGTCCACATCTTCTACCGCGATAAAGATTCGGAGTTTTCTAGGGTTGGCTCAGCATTATCGCCGCTTTGTGGAGGGGTTTTCATCTATTGCAGCTCCATTGACTAATTTGACACAGAAGGGTGCTCCATTTAGGTAGTCGGACGAGTGTGAGGAGAACTTTCAGAAGCTCAAGACTGCCTTGACTATAGCTCTAAATCTGGTCTTGCCTTCGGTATCTAGTTCATATCCAGTCTACTGTTATACTTCACAGGTTGGCATTGGGTGTGTGTTAATGCAGGATAGTAGGGTGATTGCATATGCTTCACGTCAGTTGAAGCCCCATGAGAAGAACTATCTGGTGCATGATTTGGAGTTAGCAACAATTATACACGCGCTCAAAATTTAGAGGAATTGTTTATATGAGGTATCTTGTGAGGTGTATACGCATCATCGGAGTCTTCATCATCTATTTAAACACAAAGACTTGAATTTGAGGAAGTAGAGGTAGTTGGAGATGTTGAAGGATTATGATATCACCATTCTTTATCATCCGAGGAAGGACAATGTGTAGCAGATGCCTTGAGTAGAAAGACGAAGAGCATGGGAGTTTAGCATTTATTCCAGCTGGGAAGAGGCCTTTGGCTATGGATGTTCAGGCTTTGGCCAACAGGTTCGTGAGATTAGTCATTGCGTAGCCTAGAAGAGTCCTAGATTGTGTTGTATCTCCATCATCCTTGTTTTAGCGCGTTAGAGCTCGCCAGTGTGATGGTCCCCACTTTCTTGTCCTTAAGGACATGGTGTTGCGAGGTGGTGCTAAGGAGGTGAATATTAGTGATGATGCTATATTGCGGTTTTAGGGCCAAATTTATGTGTCTAATGTGGATGGGTTGAGAGGGTTGATTCTTGAAGACGCTCATAGTTCACGATATTCCATTCATCTGGGTGCTACGACGATGTGCAGTGATTTGAAGCAGCATTACTAGTGGCGGAGGGATGAAGAAAGAATATGTTGGGTAAGTTTCTCGGTGTTTTAATTGTCAGTAAGCCAAGTATAAGCATCAGAGGCCTGGTGGTTTGCTTCAGAAGATTCATACCGGAGTGGAAGTAAGAGCGTATGAATATGGACTTTGTGGTAGGTTTAACCTAGACATTAAGGAGATTTGACGCACTTCGGGTCATTATGGACAGACTGACCATGTCAGCACATTTTATTCTAGTTATGAGTTATCACACTTCGGAGCAGATGGCTAAGATCTACATCCGAGAGATTGTTCGCATTCATGGTGTACATGTTTCCATCATCTCAGATCGCGACATAGTTTATGTCGGTGAGCGGTTTAGCGGGATTTGGGTATGCAAGTGTCACGACCCCAAACCTAAACCGGCCGTGATGGCGCCTATCGTGGAACTAGGCTAGCCAACAATCACATAATTACAGTTTCTTTCTAAAATCCCAACCATTTTTCAACATTTCATAAAGTATATAAAATTACTGAATTCATTAGGCAAAATAAACAGTTAAACAGTCCAACCAACCCCAAAACCCGGAGTCAACATGTCTTGAGCATCTAAGAAAAATATTCCAAAAGGTATACTATTATAATATAAAACCTCCGGATGAATAGCTAGATACAACAAAAGAAGGGAAAACAAAGATGCTGCGGGCGCTAAACAACTACCTCTATATCCCAAACTCCGGCTCCACACGGAATAGGTGGCTAACGCTCGGTATCTGCACATGAATCTACACACAGGGGTACAGGGAGTAATGTGAGTGCGTCAACTCAGTAGTAATGAAAATAAATCAAGTCTAAGCGGCAAGAAACACATAAAAGTAAATATCATCAATTCATAATATGCACAGCCTTTCTTTCCAATAGTATATACATAGATATATGAAATCATCATGCCTTAATACCAACTTCAGAAAAATCCTTTAAAAAATGTGTTCTTCAACAATTTCAGAAAGAAAAATAACTGAAAGATTTAGTGTAAAAATGAAATAAATCATAGGTGGCCCCTCGGGGAAAAACATGAATCATAAATCGCCCCTCGGGCACAACATCACTCAGCACCTCACAGCCACTCAGTATCAGCACCTCGGGCAACCTCACTGTCACTCATGCCTCCCAATCACTCATCACTCGGCACTCGACACTTAGCACTCAGTAGGTACCTGCGCTCACTGGGGGTGTGTACAGACTCCGGAGGGGCTCCTTCAGCCCAAGCTCTAATATAAATCCACCTCGTGGCGTATCATATCCTCACAATCAGGCCCTCGGCCTCACTCAGTCAGAACCTCTCAAAATCCCCTCGGGCGTATCAGTAAAAAGGGGTACTCGATCCAAAACATCATTTTTAAACCTCGAAATAGTGTAAATCGGGCTGAGTTTCGAAAACAATTAAGTACAATATGGCTGAGTGTAAATCATAAATAAATAGTGAGGAAATAGCCGAAAAAAGCCCCCAAGGGATCTAAACAAGTCGGCACGAGGCCTCAAACATGGCTTATAGCCCAAATATAGCAATAATCTTTAGAACACAGTTTAACATATGATTTAGAGTAAAATACGCAACTCAATAGTTGCCGCGGAGAGGAATAAGTCCAATCCAAAAATCAGTGTGCGCCACATACTCGTCATCCGACATGTGCGTCATTCTAAAAACAGTGGGAAATATGAAGTTCGGGTTTCATACCCTCAGGACAATATTTATAACCATTACTTACCTCTACCGGGCCACAATACTAGTCTGCGATGCTCTTTCCCCTCAAATTGGCTTACGGTTGCCCCGAATCTAACCAAAACCAGTTTAACATCATCAATATATGCTAAAGGAACACAACCCAATCGAAAACTATCAATTTATACAAAAATCTCGAAATTCGGCCAAACCCGAGTCCTGGGCCCATGTCTCGGAATTAGATAAAATTTACATCACTAGAATCCTCGTCCTCCCACGATTATATACATAGACCACAATTGCCCACTCAAATCCTCAAAAGAAAATTCCAAATTCCATGCACCTTCTTCCCCAACTTTGGGTTTAATTCCAACAATTTTCCGGTTTAATTACTTAGAAAACGACATATAAACGAGTTATGAAGTTGAAAACCTTACCTCCAAGTGATCCCCTTCAATTTCCTCTTCAAACCCTTTCAAAAGAGCTCTCAACTCGTTCAATAATGGAGGAAAATGAACTATTCTCACACAAATGGCCTTTAAAACATTTTGCCCGGCCATTTATTTCCTCAGTGCAATCGCGACTCTAGCCACGCGATCACTATGCACAGCACAGACCACTCTACGCGATCGCACACCAACACATGCGATCACATAGAACAAAAGGACATCCCACACACGCACCTCAGAACCTCTACGTGATCGCACCAGCACATGCGATCACACTGCTTTACCTGACCAACCTATGAAATCGCAATCCTAACCCCGCGATCGCATAGACCAAAATTCCTGCCCCACTCTTTTACTCTACGCGATTGCGGATGAGTCCACTCGATCGCATTGAAGGATTCACTACTGCTAAAACACCAGAAAAACAACATACTTCTTAAGGCCAAAAAGTGCCCCTTAGTTGAGCCTCCGAAACACCAAAAACAACATGAAAACACTGAAATTACATCAAATTCAAGCCTATGAACTTTGAAACGTCTAAATTTCGCCAATGATGACAAAACCAACCAAAACACATCCGATTGACCTGAAAATTTGAACACATATCCAAAATGACATTACGAACCTTTTCCAACTTCCGGAATTCCATTCTGACCCCGATAGCCTATTTTCCACTGCCGACCGGAAATCGCCAAAAACTAACTTTCGCCAATTCAAGCCTAATTCTACACCCGACATCGAAACTTCATTAAGAACACACTCCTAAGTCCCAAATCACCTAACAAATCTATCTAAGCCATAAAATCTACATTCCAAGGTCGTCTACCAATAAGTCAACTCCCATTTGACTTTTTCAACTATTAAGCTAATTTAAGAGACTAAGTGTCTCAATTCTCACCACGATCACTCCGCACCCGAACCAACCAACCCACCACAACATAAATAGGCTAAGAAACATATGATAAAGCAGAAACGGGGGAAACGGGGCTAATCTCATGGAACAACCGGCCGGGTTCTTACAGCAAGTTGATTTGAGTGTCGCATTTCATCCTCAGACGGATGGGCAGATCGAGCATATGATTCAGGTCTTGGAGGATATGTTGAGGACATGAAATATTGATTTTTGAGGTAAGTGAGACTAGTTTCTACCCCTAACGAAGTTTTCTTACAATAAGAGTTACCAGTCAAGTAACGAGATGGCTCTGTGTGAGGAACTATAGGGGAGACATTGCCGTTCTCTGATTGTTTGGTTTAAGCTTGGAGAGGCTAAGATATTTGGCACTGATTTGGTTTGTGATGCTTTAGAGAAGGTGAAATTAATTCAAGAACTACTTCGTACAACGCATTCTAGGCAAAAGATTTATGCGGATCAAAAGGTTCGTAATGTGGCATTCATGGAGGGTGAGAGGCCTATTCAGAATTTTGCCCATGAAGGTGCGATGAGATTTGGGAAGAAGGGCAAGTTGCCTCCCGATATCTTGGTCCTTTCGAGGTATTTATTGTGCGATTGTGATTATTGTGATGCGCAAGGGGCGAATTAAGGGTGGCGTTTGCTCGGATTGCCCTTGTGGAAAAATAAGGGTTGTGATATGCGCATGTGGCGAAATAATAGTGGCATTTACTGTTATTGCACATGTTGCGAAATAAGGATTGCATTATTGATAATGTTATGTGATGATTTGGAGGTGATCCTCTTGATGATGTGAATGTGATGAAACGAGGATGATATTTGATCATATACATGTTTTCCTTAATCACCGTCTTTTATTTTTATGAGTTGCTAGTTGAATTTGACATAATATTATGTGCTTCCACTTTTAGTTGATGATTTGTAGTCAAAGTTTGACTCTCCTACGTTGAGTTGTTATCACATGTTCTAATGAGATTGATGATATTGATTTTCATTACATATTTTGTTGTGAGTTATTGATATATTGAACAGGTTTTTCTTGAGTAGTGAGTATTATCTGACTTGAACCTCGTCACTACTTCACCGAGGTTAGTATTGATACTTACTGGGTACTAAATGTAGTGTACTCATACTATAATTCTGCATATTTTTATGTAGATCCAGGTATTGGAGGCAGCAGATCTAGAGAGTGAGCCCTTGTATTGGTCGCAAAGATTCAAGGTAGAGATGTACATTGTCGCAGTCCCTTGGAGTCTCATCATGTATGTTGATAATGTTAATTTTAAAGTCGAGCAATATTGTCTTTTGAATATTCCTTATGTATTCAATTGGATCTCATGACTCTGTACTATCTAAATCTGGGAACTTGTATTGATTATTGTCGTTTTTGGCTTATGTTAACTCTATTTCCGCTTTTATGTTAGATTATGTCTTATTATATCATGTCTTATTATTTTAATATTGTTAAGTGAGTGGCTTACCTAGTCTCGAAGATTAGGATCATCACGACCCTTATGGTTGGATTTGAGTCGTGACAGTATCATCTTTTTACCAAAAAAAGAAGATGAAAAGACAAAAAAGAGCATGTAGTAGTTAATTTTAGTCATAACAAGTGAGTTAAGTAATAATATGAATTTTAACTGCCAGAGAAATCTATATATTTGTGAGAATAGAAGTTGAATAATAAATGAACCTACGTTATAATTGCAATATCAAGTGAAGTCAGGATCCCATCATTTTCTTTTAAACATATTTCTATAAGAAAAAATATTTGCGTTGCTACTCTATTTATAGATTGTTAGTTAATCAATTCACCACCCTATTCGTCTTAATATTTTCTCAAATAGTAATTTAAACAAGACTTACTTATAAGAATATATTTATCAATCCCTGTGGACCGATATCTTTCTATATTATAAAAGTTGACAAGATAAAAATTATAATGTTATATACATTATTCACTCTCCATGAACTTTCTATTATTAGATATGGTGGATTTTGATGCGATCTTGGGTATGGATTGGTTATCTCCATACCATGTTATTCTGGATTATTATGCTAAGACCGTCACATTGGCGATGTCGGGGTTTTCAATGTTGGAGTGGAAGGTTTCTATTGGTTGCACTCCTAGTAGAGTGATTTTATTTTAGAAAGATCAACGGATGGTTGAGAAAGGATGTTTGACATATTTAGCTTTTGTCGTAGATGTTAGTGCTGATACTTCTAATATTGAGTCATACCCAATAGGGAGTTTCTGTATGTGTTTCCTTCAGAACTTACCGGGCAGGCCACCTGATAGGGATATTGATTTTGGCATTGATTTGGCATCGGACACTCAGCCTATCTCTATTTCTCTATATCGTATGGCTCCAGCACAGTTGAATAGTGTGTTCCAACCATATTTGGATTATTTTGTCATTGTGTTCATTAATTATATATTGGTATATTCCCGTAGTAGGGAGGAGCACGATCATCATTTGCCGATTGTTCTTTAGACTTTGAGGGAGAAGAGGTTGTATGCTAAGTTCTCCAGGTGTGAGTTTTGGTTGTACTCAAAGGCGTTCTTGGTTTATGTGGTATCTAGCGACGCGATCATGGTGGAGTGGAAGAAGATTGAGACTGTTCAGAGTTGGCTCGGACCTTCTACCACTATAGATATCGGGAACTTTTTGGTTCAGTTGGTTACTATCGTCGCTTCGTAGAGGGAATTTCATCTATTGCAGCCTCATTGACTAAGTTGACTTAGAAGGGCTCTCCTTTCAGTTAGTCGGATGAGTTTGAGAACTTTCAGAAGCTCAAGAATGCTTTTACTACAACTCTAGTGTTGGTTTTGCATTAAGAATCAGGATCATATACGGTTCATTATGATGCTTCACGGGTTGACATTGGATGTGTATTGATGTAGGACGGTAAGTTGATTGCCTACATGCCACACTAGTTTAATCCCAATGAGAAGAACTATCCAGTTCATGATTTGGAGTTAACAGTTATTATACACGCGCTCAAGATTTGGAGGCATTACTTATATGGTGTGTCTTGTGAGGTGTATACAGATCATCGGAGCCTTCAACATCTATTCAAGAAAAATGATTTGAACTTGAGGCAGCGTAGGTGGTTAGAGTTATTGAAGGACTATAATATCACTATTCTTTATCATCCGGGGAAGGCTAATGGGGTAACAGACGACTTGAATAGGAAGGCAAATAGTATGGGGAGTTTAGCATTTGTTCTATCTGCCGAGAGGCCCTTAGCTATGGATGTTCATGATTTGGTCAATAGGTTAGTGAGATTGGATATTTCGCAGCCTAGTAGGGTCATTACTTGTGTTGATATCAGTCATCTTTGTTTGAGTGTATCAAGACTCGTCATTATCACGATCCCCATTTTCTTTTCCTTAAGGACACGGTGCAGCGAGGTGGTTCTAAGGAAGTGACTATTGGTGATGACAGTGTGTTGAAGTTTTAGGGTTGGATTTGTGTTTCTAAAGTGGACAGGTTGAGAGGTTGATTTTGAAGAGGCTCATAGTTTGCAGTATTTTATTCATTCGGGTGCTACAAATATGTATTGTGATTTGCAGCAGTATTACTGATGGAGAAGGATGAAGGAAGACATTGTTATATATGTTGCTCGGTGATTGAATTTCCAGTAGGTCAAGTATGAGCATCAAAGTCCTAGTGGTTTGCTTTAGAGGTTAGATATACCAGAGTAAAAGTGGGAAAACATAACTATAGACTTTGTGGTAGGTTTGCCACGGAAAATGAGGAGATTTAACGATGTTTGGGTCATTGTGGACATACTAACAAAGTCTGCGAATTTCATTCCAGTCATGACTTCCTATAGATTGGAGCAGTTGGCTAAGATCTACATCGGGGAGATTGTCTGCTTGCATGGTGCTTATGTCTATTATCCTGAATTGTGGCACTTGGTTTACTTTTCATATATGGGTAGTTTAGCATGAGTTGGGCATGAAGGTTGAGTTGAGCATTATATTCACCCTCAAACGGACGCGTAGTCCGAGCGGACCATTCAGATTTTGGAGGATATGCTAAAATCTTATGTGATAGATTTTGGAGGCCAGTGGGATCAACTTCTTCCATTAGCAGAGTATGCATACAACAACAGCTATTAGTCGAGAATTCAGACGGCTCCGTATGAGGAATTATATGGGAGGTGATGTCATTCTTCGATTGGTTGGTTTGATACCGTTGAGGCTAGAATATTGGGCACAAATTTGGTTCGTGATGCTTTGGAGAAAGAGAAATTGATTCAGGTGTCGCTTCGTACAGTGTAGTCCAGGAAGATTATGTTGATAGAAAGGTTCATGATGTGGCTTATGGAGAGTGAGAATGTCCTTCATTGAGTTTCACCTATGAAGGTCGTGATGAGATTTGGGAAGAAGGCAAAGTTGAGCCCTCGGTATATTAGTCCTTTCGAGTTGTTGTATAGAGTTGGTGAGGTGGTCTACAAACAAGCTTTTCCACTCATATTGTCGGGAGTTTACCCGGTGTTTCATGTTTTCATGCTTCAGAAGTATTATGCGGATCATTCGCTTGTGTTGGGTTTTAGTTCAGTGCAGTTGGATGAGAATCTAGCTTATGAGGAGGAGTCAGTTGCCATTTTGGATAGGAAGGTCCGAAAGCTGAGATCTAAGAATATTGCATTAGTGAAGGTCCAGTAGTGTAACGACCTGACCAGTCGTGTTGCTTTCTGGATCCCTTTTACCTACTTAAGACTTATCATATGTGATTTTACTATTTTACGACTTGCGAGGGTTATTAGTTTGGCTTTCGAAGTGTTCAGGTTTAATTCGAAACACTTAGTTCCTTAATAGTGGCCTAAGGGGGCCAAGTTTGACTTGAGTTAACAGTTTGAGTAAACAACCTCAAAATCAGGACTTGAAGGTTCCAGTAGATTCATATGATGATTTGGGATTGGGCGTGTGTTCAGATCGAGATCCGGGTGATCCGGGAGTGTTTCGGCTTTTATTGTCGAAAGTCGGCACCTTAAAGGTTTTAGAGTTTCTTAAATTTGGTTTGAAGTGGACTTTAGTGTTACCGATGTCTGTCTGGGATTCCGAGCTTAGGAGTAGGTTCATATTATGATTTGTGACTTATGCATAAAATTTGTCATCATTCTGAGTTGTCTAAGCATAATTCGTCGCGTTCGGAGCTAATTGAAGAAGTTTGAAGTTCAAAACTTGATTAATATTGTTTTAGGGTGCGATTCTTGGTTTTGATGTTATTTTATGTGTTTCTAGACTTCGATCTGGTCCAAATTATGTTTATGAACTTATTGGTGCAGTTGAACAAGGTCCCGAGTGGCTCAGGTATGTTTCGGACCACCCGAAGTCAAATCCAAATTGCAGAAATTGCTGGTGTTGGTTTCCTTCTTTGCTAACGTGGTGGGTGTCTCGCGTTCACGATGAAGGATTTGGGACAGAGACTTTTTTTTCTTCATGTTCGTGATTGTGTGGTCATATTCGCAAAGGCTTAGGACCTAAGGCTTTCACGTTCGTGATAAGTGGCCCGCGTTCAAGTAGAAGGGACTAGGTTTGGGGGGTCAGCAAGTCACTGCCCTTCGCGTTCGCGAATGGATGGTCGTGTTCGCGTTGCATTGGCTAGCCTTCGCGATGGTGAGGTGATGACGCCATGCGCGAAGAGGCCTTTGAGGGGGGGGGGGACTTTGCCTTCACGATAGCGAGGCTTATTTTGTTATCCCGAAGAAGGGATATCTGCGCATTAGCTTGTTTAAAAATCAAGACTTTGGTCGTTTTCTTCATTTCTCACATCTCTTGACCGGTTTTGGAGCTCTTGGAGAGGGATTTTTCATCTAGCATTTTAAGGTAAGTGGTTCCTACCTAATGTGAGTTTAATACATAGATTATGGAGATTTTAGCATAGAAATTGTGGAAATGTCACGACCCAAATTTTCCACCGTCGGGACCGTGATGGCGCCTAACCAGTCAGTTGCCAGGCAAGCCAACAATTAGAGATTTAATACACTAACTCTTTAAACAATTCTCTAAATAACAATAATTTAAAACATAACAGATTAAAGAAGTGCGGGAGTTCATCATAATCCAAATATTCATATACAACTACCTAGAGTCTGCTGTCACACTTCACGAACTTCTAAGAGTTACTAAAAATACTGGATGGAGAAAAATACAACTGTTTTCGAATAAAAGAAATAGTAAACTGAAGCAACTAGAAGGGGACTCTAGGGTCTGCGAACGTCGGCAGATCTACCTTGGGTCTCCTGTGGTATAGAAGTCAGCAACTCCACACTGGATCAACTCGGTCCAGTACCGTAATATGCACAGAACAATGCAGAGTGCAGTATCAGTACAACCGACCCTTGTACTGGTAAGTGCCGAGCCTAACCTCGCCGAAGTAGTGATGAGTCTAGGACAAGGCGACAACAAAAACTTGTGCAGATAAACAATGTACGGGCATAATAACAAATAATAGAAGCTACACGGACAACACTGAGAGGGGGAGAACACGCTGGGGGGGGGGGGGGNGTACAAGATCATGAGAATGGTAACAGTAAAGAAACACTGCAACGACATACTTTGTGGAAATGGAAATATTAAAATATAGCAAAAACAAGTGCACGACATCACCCTTCGTGCTTTTACTCTCATCCTCACCATAATAAATGACAGAATCAATGATAATGAATATGTAATGGCACGACATCACCCTTCGTGTTTTACACTCTTCCTCACATGATAATGATAATGAATATTCAATGGCACGACATCACCCTTCGTGCTTTACACTCTTTCTCACATGATAATGAATGAATATGAAATGGCACGACATCACCCTTCGTGTTTTACACTCTTCCTCACATGATATGATAATAAATATGCAATGGAACGACATCACCCTTCGTGCTTTACACTCTTCCTCACCGGGATCCAGAACCAAAATACGGGCTCGATACCAACAAGGTTGAACATTAAGCAAATTCTGTAAAATCATTAAAATTCTATAATTCAATTTTAGTCAAAAATCTATATCTCGAGTTAGAGACCTCGGAATTCGATTCTGGTCATACACCCAGGTCCCATATTTTACTACGAACCCAACGGGACCGTTGAAACACAGATCCGGGACCGTTGAAACACGGATCCGGTTCCGCTTACTCAAAATGTTGACCGAAGTCAACTAAAAATCATTTTTAAATGCCAAAAAATTTTATTTCTTCAATTTTCCACATAAAGGCTTTCTGTAATTACGGCCGGATCGCGCACGCAAATTGAGGTGGGTAAAAATAAGACTCTTAGGACTAACGAGTGCAGAATAGAATCCTAATACATAAGGTGACTCCTTTGGGTCATCACAGGAAATTATGGGATTATGTTCAAAAACCTAGGGTTTGATCAAAATGGGACTAGACCACGAAATTAATTATGGAATTGAGTAGAAAATATATATTTGAGTTTGTAAGGTCATAGGTAACATTTATCTACGATTTTTTTTGAAATCTGACCATGTGGGCCCCGGGGTGACTTTTAGGAACTTACCAACTTGTGTGGGGTAGTTACTCTAATAGATGAATTATGAACTTTTGAGTATACATTGATTAGTTTGTACGATTTTTGACTAATTTCGAGTTTCTCGTAGTTATTTTGAGGTTATTAATGTGGTTTGAGAGCCGAGAGGACTTGGAAACAAGGTAAGTCTCTTACCTAATCTTGTAAGAGGGAAATGTCCCTGTAGGTGCTTAAATTGTTATTTATTACTAGTTGTGGGTGCTACGTACGCATTATGTGACGAGAGTCCGTACGTAGCTAAATCATGTTTATGTCCGGGTAGATTTAGGACTTTATCATGAAATATTTTTATTATTTGTAGTCAACCTGTTAGTTAAATTACTTAAATTTATATTCGAACTGTGATTAGGGATTATGCTAGGCTGAGTTTTATTACCTTAAGTTTTGGTGGAATACTTTATTGTTGGTTACAATTATGCTTTCTTTGAGTTTCATCCATGTGATGTATTTGCTTGACCCATAGTTCGAAGAGTTTCTCTATTCCTGTGGATCGGGCTGAATGCCTCGGCAGTATATTTGAGATGCATCCCTGGATCAAGCCGTACTACCTCGGCAGTGTATGCACACGATTATTATGAATCAGGTCGTATAACCTCGACATAACTCGTGCGTAATATCACTAGGAATCAGAATATACATGATATTTCTTTCATAACTTGAGATTTGATATTTACTTGATGGTTCTTATTTGTTGAAATGGCATGTGATATTTGGGATGTTTATATTGATATTTTGTTAATGGATCACGTTATTTATTGTTTCTTATTCCATTGTGACTGTTGCATTTCATGCCTATTTATAATTCTTGTAATTTATTTATTGACCACTATTAAGTGTCGATGTCCACCCCTCGCCGCTACTTTTTCAAGGTTAGACTATATACTTACTGGGTACACATTGATTTGCGTATTCATACTACACAGCAAAAATTATGCAGGTACTTAGACAGGTACATTTGGTGTCCATTCAGGCGCGCATCCACATTATACAGAGACTTAGTGGAGAGTTGCACCCCCATGCTCCAATAGGCAGCACCCTGAGTCTCCTTCCTGTTGCATTTTATGTTTTGTCTATTTCATTTTAGACAGTAGTTGTAGTGGTTTGTATAATCTACTAGATCTCTCGTGCACTTGTGACACCGAGTTTTGGGAAGTTCTAGTAGATATTTATTGTTTTTGCCTAATATTATCACCATTTCATTTTTATGTTTTATTCAGGCTTTATATCACCATGAATTTCTATACTTAGTTTCTTTATTAAATAAAATTCATGATTTCAAAAGTAATAAAATGAGCAATTAAATAAATAGTTCAACGTTGGATTGAATAGCGGCAACGATGGGCGTCATCACTTCCTATTTGGGTCGCGACAACTTGGTATCAGAGCACTAGATTCACATAGGTCTCAGGAGTCATGAGCAAGCCTAGTAGTGTCACGACCCAAATCGGAGGGCCGTGACGGGAACCCAGTGCCTTACTAAATCGAGAACCAACGTAACGTATCTTTCTTATTATACCATAATGGGTAAATGGACCAGAAAGTCCGTCATGAGATAACCAGAAAAAAACATAAGGGATACTAGACATAGAAAGCCCCAACATGATATAGAAACCTATACATGTGACATGCGGGCCAATAAGGATGACATGATCATTTGTACACTCAAAATATAGGCCGAGAAGGCCATAGAAGTATCCATATACATGAAATATGTGTACAAGCCTCTAAGAGTACATAAAGGTTATAAAGGTCGGGACAGGGTCCATCCATACTAATTAATACATGTCCAAAGCATACTGATCAAATAGGCAACTCCGGAGCAAATGGAGTGTACTAACACCTTCCACTGAGTTTATAGCCTACTAGGAGGATTGCCAACTTGTCAATCGAAACATGCGGGCATGAAACACAACGTCCTCAGGTAAAATATACGTCAGTACAAATAAAGTACCGGGTATGAAAGGCATGAAAATCAGTATATAAAAGACATGAAAGAAACATGGAGTAAAGGAATCAACATATAAGTCTGAACAACTCTGTGAATCATGAAACATTTGTAATGTCATGAAAATACGTATAAATGGCATACCATTCATAGGTATATGCATACATAACATCATCAAGCCTATGAGGTCGTCCCATTATATCATCTCGGTCTCAGTGGGCGAAATCATCAATGTATCCAACTGATCAGGTGGTGGTGCGTATATAACGTCGTAACCTTTTCCCATACCATTATATATATATATATATATATATATATATATATATATATATATATATATATATATATATATATATATATATATATATATATATATATATGTATATGTATATATATGTATATGTATGTATATGTATATGTATGTATATGTATATGTATGTATATGTATATGTATGTATATGTATATATATGTATATGTATGTATAGCGACATCTGGTCATGGGTCAATGTACATGTATAAATGAATGCAATGCATAAGGAAGTAAGTTAATAAGATCTCTCGGAATGTCAAAAGATTAATATGCATTCGGTTAATATCGTGAAATAAACTTTATCAACTTACATATTTTCTGAGACGCATGAATAGACAATAGAATAATAAGACACATGGGGAATCAAGAACATAAGCACTCCTAGTACTTCTAAGAACAATATCATTTATGAAAGTTGTGTGTTTTCTCGTTTCATTTGTATTATATAGATCATGCCAAAAGGAAATAAGGGATAGCCTTAACATACCTTTGTAGTTTACTTAACCACACGATATCTGTTCAGCCCGTTAGTACTTCAATCTACAACAAACAATAAGGGGCCATAGTTAATCTTACGGAAGCTAGAACTCAACACAAATGAGCGACTAGCTCATCTACGAAATTTTGGACAGCACCTCCTTTTATTATTTTCACTTTCCTCAAATCAAACAACAAGACCAACATGTACAGAACGTCAACAAACATATATGTATATATATATACACACACACACACATACATACACACACACACACATCAATATCTAACCTTATATTCATTACAATACATCACCAAAACAGTCCACACCATCTCACCCAACAACCAAGTTTTAACTGCAGTTTTCCAAGCATTCTCTTCTTCCAAACATATCAACCACAATAGCAATAGCATTGTTAAGTTATTTCTACTGATTTAA
This sequence comes from Nicotiana knightiana, assembly GCA_005239525.1. NCBI lineage: Eukaryota > Viridiplantae > Streptophyta > Magnoliopsida > Solanales > Solanaceae > Nicotiana > Nicotiana knightiana. The sequence continues at coordinate 157,682 of ML431332.1, forward strand.
ATACATAAAACAGGAAGAATTCAACTCCAAAAAATTCCATCAACTACAACACTTCAACATGAAGTTCAACCTACTTCATAAGTTCCCTTTATCAAATCAACTAGATATACATAGATGATCTTAAATACATACAGGATAAGTTAAACCTTACCTTTGCATCAAAAATACTTGACCAACTAAGCTTTACTTCAAGCTCAAACAGGCTCTTTACTCCAAACAACAAAGTAGAGAGATAACTAGGTGATCTTGATCTTCCAAGAGAGAAATCACCTTACCAACTTGTGGATTTGGTCTTGAACCCTAGGATACGTTGATAGAAGTCTTGGATGATATTTTGGAGCTCCTTCACGTTGCAATAGATAGAGAGGTATTCTAAATTATTTTCTAACTGAAATATCTATATATATATATATATATGGCCTACTAATGGGCTTAGGCAGAGGCTGCCCATTTCTATCCTTCTCCATTCCCTTTTAATTTGGTCCACAAACTCTAAGTAGGTGATTCACCTACTTGTCACCTACCGAATCAAGTAGGTAATACATGCTGGTTCTTTTCCCATTTTGAAACATGTGTCTCGTCCTCTTTAAATAATTTAGTCATTTGTCGAGTAGCTCAAGCAAGTAGGACAAAAAGTAAGTTGGTGAAGCAGGCATGTCGGGTAAGCAAGCAACTCATTTTTATTTGTCCAACATCTGCTTTCTCACGTTTAATTGCATTCGTTCTCAACCTATTCATTTGCATGTTGAACGAAAATACGGTATGTAATATCATTATATTACTTTATATACTTTCAAAGAGGATCTCATTTCTGAGCTTACATCAATTGACTTACATTGTACTTTTGTGTAGAAAAACATGGGGTGTAACATCATAAACCCTTGTGGAACATTCGTCCTCGAATGTTGACTGATGCGCTTATCAGTCGCATAACCTACAGCCCCCTCCATCACCCCAGAATGAAAGGGGTGATCTCGTAGTTCTTGGTCTGTGAAGATGCGTTGTTAGGTGCTCCATTTTATTTTCCCATTGAGGCCGAACCTAACAAATATTTTAATATTGTGTTTCCATATAAGCAATTGTTTTGTGAATAAATACAAAGGCCAAGGCATTCCCCCTTTATGCCTCTTTCTCACACCATGACTTGCAGTCGAAATTCTTCCAATCTCGTAACTGTTGATACCTTTTGTCATACAGGTTGTACGACTCTGACTTTGTATGCGTGCCTATGAGACTCTTCCGTTCTTTTTCCTCCAGCTTTTAGCCAATCTCTAAGCCTCACTTTGGGAACATATACAAAACTATGATAAGTTGTCCCTCTGGACATCTATAGGTGTACTAAAATTCTTCGCTCGGTACTTTGTCGAACTTACGACTATTGATATATCTTATTTCATAGCCTCGGTTATCTATGCTTATGGATTTACTACATCGTAGGTCATACTATACTATAACTCTTACTCTTGTTTATTGTTACTGAGGTCTGCTACCCAACTCCAGGTTACTTTCGTAGATTATCCTATATGTATAAATCTAAGTCCTTTAATGCTTCCTCATTATTGTTCATCTTAAGAATGACGACCTAATCTTATCTCATACTTTGTAACTTTTATTCATCCATTGTTGATTCACCTAAATGTTGATCTATAATCTATCACTGATAGCTTGAAACCTCTTACATAATAAATTGTCACTAGGGCTCACGTCTCATTGAGGGATATTTGAAGTCATTTGCCTGATCCACCTAGGGATGATACTATTCTTCAATAACAGTATTTCATAGCATCCCAACGAGATTCATCTTATGAGGGTATTCTAATCCTGTGCAATTCATGAAATCCCTTTTCTTTGAATCATTATTCAATCAAAGGCATAAATGTCATCCTCTTATCTATCACAATTACACCCTTTATTCTACTACCATGGGAGCATTCATCTATCTTAATTTCTCCTGGTCTTAAACTCATTTGAGTTTATTCAGGCTATACTAAGCTTTCTATAACTTAAGGAAACCATCAGCTCTCTTGATTTGGTGGGCTTAATCCTAAGGCCTTACCTATTCTTGTCACCTTCTCACTCATCTTTTCTTATCCTTACTCCTATATACCTAAAACCTTGTTGCTCTACCATACCTTAGACCTACACCTATCTATTTATACTACTCTCAACCTTCCTTTAACTTGCTTGCACTATAGATTTCCTTTCGTGACTTCTCAGATGTTTTTAAATGTAAGCAAGTACTTTTCATGGTCATTCTGCCACTTGTTGCATGAATACTTGGCTTATATTATTGCCCAAGAATACTGGAATTTTCTGTAACTCATATGATCTCAAATACCACTTTTGATTTTTTTTTTCTTCTTCCCACTCATTATACACAATAGATTCCACTTTCTTATGGAGTACATACAATGCAAGACCATTTCTTCTTTAGGTCACTATGCTTAGGTTGAAGCCTTCTTCCTTATTTCTTCAGCTAGTCTTTCTTTGTAGTACTTAGGGGAGACCCTCTGACTCCTGTAAAGCTGCGAGCTTATTACATCGTATACCCGGAGGAATTTTTGATGTTCTTACTCGCCTATAATTATCCTTTACTTACTTACCTCCATGCCCTTGTGCTCACAGGGTTGCTTCTGAACTGAAATTTATACTGTCTCCTTAGTGGTGCTCTCTTTTATTTATGTAACACTTACACGGTACCTTTAACTACCCCAACTCCTATCTAAATATTTCCCAAGGATCATGATGTCCTGTGAGACTAAATTCACTATATTGGGGTTCACTACGTTTATCTTGCATGATCTACTGATTTGTTTGTATCCTCTTATCTATCCATAACTAGGTTTTTCCTGAATTAACCACTAATAACTCGTTGGTCTATTCACATATCTATATTCCGCGTAATCTCTCTTAGGATATGTCATTTGTATTATCTTGCCTTTTTCACTAGCTCTTAATATACCATGTGTCCATTCACACTTATTTATCAATAACATCCTGGTCGGGAACTCTCACTGCCTCTCCCCGACATCGTGCTTTCATAATGTCCTGGAGTCACTTAACTTCAAATTAATACCACATCACACCATCTTCCCCTCTTTAAGGGAGTACTAAGATTTAGTGCTACGACAATCTACTATAGATGTTTTACCTCTTCATCATTGGAGCTTTTTCACTTCATTAGTGACCCTTACTCACCTTACGATAACCCTTCTGTACCATAGATAAATGAATTCCTTACGCACAAGGGTGACACCTAGTGTAACTAGCACGCTTAGACCCTTAAGCTTAACTTTGCTCACAGTGCTTGCTTTAGGGAAGCGCCTTCCTGAATGAAATTTAAAGGTTATTATTTTGTTGTCCATTCTATTATTGCCGAAATTCTATCTCTGAAATTCTCACGATGCCGACTATTACAAAATTCTTCGGTCCCTAAATCATGTTCAGTTTATCTTGTTCACTAGCCCATACTTATTTCTATTATTCCGGGGGGTCTAACTTTTCCTTTTGCTAATCACGTTGGATTCACCAACTCATCTCTCGAAATAGGGATATGACTTTATGGCTTGTACTATTTTATCATCTTAAGGCTTGTCACCTCTTGTCTTTTCCTTCACTTGACTATTGAATATGTAACCCTATCATATTTTGATTTATCGTTGTAATCCATTTATCACATCTTACTCATAATGCTTCATTTACTCTCTTCTTATTTTGCTGCTAATATTTATGTCTATCACTTTATTCTGAAAACTTCAACAAAACATTCTTTCACTTTTAGCTCCCCTTGCTTCATCTCACTGGCTCTTCGGGTCACCTAATATTATTCATAGGGGCGGGGGTCATACTAAGGTAAGTATTTATACCTTCTAGGGTTCCACTACCTACCTTCTGAAAATTCTAAACATTGTAGTATTCATATCTAACTGTACTATTCTAAAGTTCACCATCTGGGTGTCTCACAAGGAGAACTATTACCACGATTTGCACTATCCATTGCAAATATCAGCTAAGACTAACAATGCATCCACCATTTTGGGTTACTATAAAGCTAGCTGGATCCTGATATCATGTCCTTCTCTTAAACTATATCTATTAGAAATAGGGCATAAATGAGGTGGGTGTGGCCAATTGTACATACCTCTGTTACTGTTGAAGGTAAATAAAAATGCTAATATTCCTCTGCCTGAATTGTAAATATTAATAATCTTCATTAACTGGGTACCTCGTACCCTTCTTCACCTTATTTCTTTTACTTGCTGAAACTTGTATCTACCTTATGATTCTCTTATTTCTTTCTACCATATGGGTGGATAGACATTATTTCCTTAGGGCTCTTTATCAAGAAGTTTACACGTCTTAGTATAGATATGATCTGCTGAAAACCTCATATTTACTCATCATAAGCATGATGCAAAATCGAGTTCCTCTGACTCAACTCTTCCACATCCACTTTCAATCTCTTACCAACAGTATTTCTAGATGTAGGTATCGTTGTATTACAAATAAGATAGAATTGAGGAGTTTGAATTCTTACAACTGAGATCTACCACACGATCTAGGGTAGGGAGAAAGAGGGACAGTCCCGAATGCCTTGTAGCCTCCTGCTTATAAGTGTGGTGCACAACACACCCATAAACAAAACTATACTAGACACGGTTAGACTCCCTAAGACAGAACTACTCTGTTACCACTTTTTTCACGACCCAAATCGGAGTGCTGCGACGGGCACCCGGTGCCTTATCCAACCGAGTATCAACGTAACGTATCTTTCTTATTATACCATAATGGGTAAATAGGCTAGTAGGGCAGTCATGAGATAACCATAATAAAACATAAGGGAATACTAGACATAGGATGACCCAACATGATATAAAAACTTATACATGTGACATACATGCCTATAAGGCTGAAATGATCATTTGTACACTCAAAACATAAGCTGATAAGGCCATACAATTATCCATATACATGACATATGTCTACAAACCTCTAAGAGTACATAAATATCATAAAGATCGGGACCTGCGGGCACAAAATGCAGCGTCCCCAAGCAAAAGGGATGTCAGTACGAATAAAGTACCTAGTATGAAAGGCATGAAAATCAGTATACAAAAGACATGATAGAAACATGGAGTTAAGGACTCAACCTGTAAGTCTAACAACTCTGTGAATCATGAAACATTTATAATGTCATGCATATGCATATAAATGCCATACCATGCAGAGGTATATGCGTACATAACATCATCAAGCCTTTGAGGGCATCCCATCATATCATCTCTGCCTCAGTGGGCGAAATCATCAGTGTATACCAGCTGATCAGGTGGTGGTGTGTATATAACTCTGTAACCTTTTATCATACCCCATATGTGACGACCCGGTCGGTCGTCTTAAGAATTAACGCCCGATCCCTTGTTAACTGTTTTTCCCAAGTCTATTTCTGCTAAATTGAATTGTCAGGACGTTCGGTTTTGAGTTTCGGAGGGTTTTGGGACATTTAGTCCCTAAATAAGAGCTTAAGTGTTGGAAAGTTTCCCGTAGTCGGAGCAGTGTGAAGACGGACTCGGAATGGAAACCCGATGGTTCCGTTAGCTCTGTTAGGTGATTTTGGGGTTGGGAGCATGTTCGAAATGTATTTTGGAAGTCCGTAGCTCATTTAGGCTTGAAATGCCGAAGTTTGAATTTTTGGAGTTTTCGGTCCGATAGTGTATTTTTAATCCGAGGGAATTCTGGAAGTTGCAGTAGTTCCGTCATGTCATTTGGGATGTGTGTGAAAATTTTGAGATCATTAGGATAAGTTTAAACATGTTTCAGCGTCGGATGTGAATTCTAGAATTTTCCTAAGTTCCTAGGCTTGAATCTTTGCATAATCGATGATTTTGATGTTATGAGGCGTGTTTTTAAGGCTCGACCTAGTTCATATGAGGTGTTAGGGTTGGTTGGTGGTTTTGGTTGAGGTCCTGGGGACCTCGGGGTTGTTTCGGATGCTTAACAGGTGAAGTTTGGGAAAATTGTTGATGCTGAAACAGGCACCTTTTGGTGTCTTCGCACCTGCGAAGGTTTTTACGCAGGTGCGGACTCGCAGACACGGCGGCCTTGAACGCAGATGCGATAGGGGAGTTTTGGGCTAGTGGTCGTAAGTGCGACCTGGGTTCCGCAGGTGCGGGACTGCAGGCGCGACCAAACGACCGCAGCTGCGGCCCCAGTGCATTTTAAGTGACTTTCGCACCTGCGATGCTTTTTCCGCAGGTGCGGTGATTGAGCCCGCAGGTGCGAATCCCCTGTGTGTTTTATTCCAAAAATCTGAGAGTTCATCTCATTATTCTAAAAACCGTGTAAGGGCTCAAGAAGTGGCGATTTTCTGCGGCTTTTGAAGAGAAGGATCATAGGTAATATTTTCTAATCCTAATTCATTGTTAGACCATTAATTCCCTTTGTTTTCTTTAGTTTAATTATCAAAAATGGGGGGGAAACCATAGGGAAGTGATGTGATTTTTCCCAACCCGAAATTCTGAAAAATTTATGGGGTTTTGGCATCAGATTTCGATTGTTTCTGGTTGAATGAGTCCGTGAGTGTATGGGTGTCCGGAAAATATAACTTTTACCCGATTCCGAGTCGTGGGCCCGAGGGGCATTTTGGTCATTTTACATAATTTCGCGTCTTAGCTTAAATTAAATAGTGAAAAATCAGTTGCATGAGATGTTATTTATGACATGTAATTGAATTGTGTAGATTTGGGCCATTTGGAGTCGGATCCTCGTGGAAAACGTGTGGTTTCAAGTTGATTTTGAGCCGGTTCAAGGTAAGTGGCTTGTCTAACCTTGTGTGGGGGACCTTTCCCCTTAGGATGTGAAATTTGGTAATTGAATGTCTCGTACGTGAGGTGACGAGCATGTACTTGTGCTAATTGTTGAAAACTCGATTTTACTTTAAATATTAAACTGAGTTTCTTTCCAACCTGCTTTATTCTACTTGCGATTATAGCCTATGTTAGTCTAGAAAAGCATGCCTAGATGACTTGAATTGCCTATTTGCTTAAGTTGCTTTAATTGTACTACGTGAAGCATGTGAGGCTAGAACTACTTGTTGCCTTGTATTTTTGCACTCTATTTCTGAATGTCTTCTTGTTNGCACAACGGGACGGTATCCCGTGAGATCCCCCTGCATATTTACTTTGGACTACGGGACGGTATCCCGTGAGATCCCCCTGCATATTTACTTTGAACAACGGAACGATATCCCGTGAGATCCCCCTGCGTATTTACTTTGGACTACAGGACGGTATCCCGTGAGATCCCCCTGCATATTTACTTTGGACTACGGGACGGTATCCCGTGAGATCCCTCTGCAAATTTACTTTGGACTACGGGACGGTATCCGTGAGATCCTCTTGCAAATTTACTTTGGACTGCGGGACGGTATCCCGTGAGATCCCCTTGCATATTTACTTTGGACTACGGGACGGTATCCCGATAGATCCCCCTGCATATTTACTTTGGACTACGGGACGGTATCCCGTGAGATCCCCCTGCATATTTACTTTGGACTACGGGACGGTATCCCGTGAGATCCCCCTACATATTTACTTTGGACTAAAGGACGGTATCCCGTGAGATCCCCCTGCATATTTGCTTTGGACTACGGGACGGTATCCTGTGAGATCCCCCTGCATATTTACTTTGGACTACGGGACGGTATCCCGTGAGATCCCCCTACATATTTACTTTGGACTAAAGGACGGTATCCCGTGAGATCCCCCTGCATATTTGCTTTGGACTACGGGACGGTATCCTGTGAGATCCCCCTGCATATTTACTTTGGACTACGGGACGGTATCCCGTGAGATCTCCCTGCATATTTTCTTTGGACTACGGGACGGTATCCCATGAGATCCCTCTGCAAATTTACTTTGGACTACGGGACGGTATCACGGGAGATCCCCCTGCACATTTATAGCTGGACTACGGGACGGTATCCTGGGAGATCCTCCGGATATACATATGATGGACTACGGGATGGTATCCCAGGAGATCCACTAGACAGTTGAGAAAAGGACCACAGGACGGTATCCTGGGGGATCCTCATTGTTACCTTTGTTATCGAGTTGTTCATATTTCGTGTTTACTCTGTTTTTGTGTTTGTCATTTCCTTGGTTGAACTGTCTTATTTCACAGTTGTATTCATTATTTCTTTTTGTCTTTCATACTGTAAATTCCTATTATATTGTTTAACCTCAGTAGGGCCCTGGCCTTCCTCGTCACTACCCGACCGAGGTTAGGCTTGGCACTTACTGAGTACCGTTGTGGTGTACTCATGCCCTTTCCTGCGCATGTTTTTCATGTGCAGATTCAGGTACCTCCACTCAGGCGCACTATCCCCGAGGTTGAGAGATACAGTAGAGACTTCGAGGTACGTCTGTCGCGTCCGCAGACCAGGAGTCACTATCTTATTTCAGTTTTTTGTGAAAAGTTATCCTTCCTTACAGTTGTATAGACATTCTGGAGTTAGAGCAAGGTATTATATTCTGTTAGCCTGTGGTTCCCGTGATTTTCCGGGTTTTGGGGTGATATTGTAGACCTCCGTAGTATTTTGGGTTGTATATGCCAAGTGGCATTTATATACAGTCTTTCTTTTAGATTGTTCAGCTTTCTTTTACTTAATTATTCCACAAATTATGTTGTTATTCCGCATTGCTAGGCTTACCTAGTTATAGGGACTAGGTGTCGTCACGACATTTTCACGGAGGGCGAATTGGGGTCGTGACAAGTTGGTATCAGAGCTCTAGGTTCATAGGAGTCACGGAACACAGGCCGATTATTTAGAGTCTCGATGATCGGTACAGAGACGTCTGTACTTATCTACGAGAGGCTATGTAACTGTTTAGGAAAAATCTTCACTTCATTTGATTTCCTTGTCGTGCGATATTTCTTTTGACATCAATTCTAAACCTCTGTCTTCTACTCTCTCACAGATGGTGAGGACACATGTTGCTCGGGAAGATCAGGCACCCGCGCCCCCTACCGCAGCCGTCAAAGGCCGGGGCCGAGATAGAGGCCGGGGATGCGCACGTGGTGCAGTGAGAGCACCTGCACGAGCTGCCGCCGAGGTACCACCAGCAGATCCAGCCGAAGTCCAGGCACCTGACACGGCTACAGCTACTACTACTCCAGCCCTTCAGGAGACTTTGGCACAATTCCTGAGCATGTTTGGTACATTGATTCAGGCGGGATTGATTCGGGTTGTACCGACTACTTCACAGATCGGGGAAGGGACCCAGACTTCCACCACCCCCACTCCAGAGAAGCGAGTTCCCATTGGTCAGGTTCCAGGTGTCATGGCGACACAACATGTGGTCCCAGTTCAGCGGGTGGTGAGGACCCCTCGTCGAGTAGGGGACATGTGGGTCCAGGAGAGAGAGGACAGACGAGGTCAGGAGGGAGAGTACAGAGGAGTGAGTAGTCCTCGTAGATTGGGGAGACCCTCTGGCCCTTATTTTGGAGGAAGAGTATGGCATGGTAGAGGTTTTGTGGGCCAGCCAGCTCAGCTTGCATCTCAGACTTTACACCGGGTTTCGGGTGTTCAGGGGTCTCGGAGTACCCGTACTGCACAGTTTCTACCCCTACGTTGGCCACGAGGTTGCTTTGAGTGTGATGAAACCCGCCATATGGTTAGGGACTGCCCCAGACTTGGTAGGGGTGCATCTTCATAGACTTTTCAGCCACATCGTGCTCAGCAGAGTTCTCAAGTTGTGGTTACAGCCCCAGTTGTTACCCCACCTACCCTTGCCGAGGCTATTGCCTCCGACTCTGTCATCACAGGTATTGTCATGGTTGTTTATAGAGGTTTACCGATTCTATTCGATCTAGGATCCGCTTTTCTTATGTGCATTTTATTTTTGCTCCGCATTTGAGTGAACCTCGGGATTTCCTTGAGTTTTCCTGTTTATGTTTCTACTCTTGTGGGAGATTCTCTTGTTGTGGACCGCGTTTATCGGTCGTGTTTGGTTACTATTCGTGGTTTTGAGACCAGTGCGGATTTATTGTTACTCAATATGGTGGATTTTGATATTATCTTGGGCATGGAATGGTTGTCGCCCTGTTATGCTATTCTTGATTGTCACGCCAAGACCGTGACGCTGGCTATGCCAGTTATTCCGCGTGTTGAGTGGAGTGGTACCTTATATCACACTCCCAGTAGAGTTATCTCTTTTCTTAGAGCTCACCGTATGGTTGAGAAGGGGTGTGCCACGTATTTGGCTTATGTGAGAGATGTCAGTGTTGATACCCCTCCTGTTGATTCAGTTCCAGTGGTACGGGATTATCCCGATGTGTTTCCAGCTGATCTTCCGGGCATGCCGCCCGATAGAGACATTGATTTTGGCATTGATTTGTTGCCGGGCACTCAGCCCATTTCCATTCCTCCTTACCGTATGGCTACTCCTGAGTTGAAGGAGTTGAAGGATCAATTACAAGAATTGCTTGATAAGGGTTTTATTCGACCTAGTGTTTCACCTTGGGGTGCTCCTATCTTGTTTGTGAAGAAAAAGGATGGTTCTATGCGCATGTGTATTGATTATCGTCAGTCGAACAGGGTTACAGTGAAGAACTTTTATTCGTTGCCTCATATTGATGATTTATTTGACCAGCTTCAAGGCGCACAGGTATTTTCTAAGATTGATTTGCGCTCAGGTTACCATCAGTTGAAGATTCGGGAGCCGGATATCCCGAAGACTGCTTTCAAGACTCGGTATGGCCATTACGAGTTTCTAGTTATGTCATTCGGGTTGACTAATTCCCCCCCCCCTGCATTTATGCATTTATGCATTTGATGCACAGTGTGTTCAGGCCATATCTCGACTCGTTCGTCATTGTTTTCGTAGATGATATTCTTGTTTACTCCCGGATTCGGGAAGATCATGAGCAACACCTGAGAGCAGTGCTTCAGACCTTGAGAGAGAAGAAGTTGTATGCAAAGTTCTCAAAATATGAGTTTTGGTTGAGTTCTGTGGCATTCTTAGGCCACGTGGTATCGAGTGAGGGAATTCGAGTGGATCCGAAGAAGGTAGAGGTCGTGCAGAGTTGGCCCAGGCCGTCCTCAGTTACAGAGATTCGCAGTTTCCTTGGCTTGGCAGGTTACTACTGCCATTTTATGGAGGGATTTTCATCGATTACAACCCCTATGACTAGATTGACCAAGAAGGGTGCTCCATTTTAGTGGACAGAGGAGTGTGAGGCGAGCTTTCAGAAGCTCAAGACAGCTTTGACTACAGCCCCAATCTTGATATTGCCTACTGGTTCGGGGTCTTATA